>CAKAOI010029076.1:0-21623 GCA_916701655.1 Sebastiscus albofasciatus | reverse complement strand
TACACTCTATACACACTATACACACTATACGCTCTATACGCTCTATACACACTATACACACTATACACTCTATACACTCTATACACACTATACACACTATACACTTTATACACACTATACACACTATACACTCTATACACTCTATACACACTATACACACTATACACTCAATACACACTATACACTCTATACACTCTATACACACTATACACTCTATACACTCTATACACTCTATACACACTATACACTCTATACACACTATACACACTATACACACTATTCACTACTACTAGTCTAAGTATAAAGCAAGGAATCTCTGTCCTTTGCATATCTAGAGAACCACTCATTTGATCCACTTCATACTTGGTAGGTGTATTGCTGGGGACCCCATGGAATAAATTGTCAAATTTGGTGCAATTTGGACATGTTCAACATTAATGAACTCTGTGCAGCAGCAGATGGGCGTGGCTTCAGACTCTGCAAACTGAGTCTGGATCCAGCCTGCAAACACTACATGGAAGCTGGATAACCTTTCTTCACTTCCCTGGAGTCAACGAGCAGAGCCGACAGGAAACAGCACCTCTCTGCTGTTGCAACTCAAATTGTCTCCATTTTTGCCATACTAACTTATAACTTTACCACCCGTAGAATACCGCCACTCATTAAATCCACGCTCTACTTTGGAACTGCAGTGGTTATGTCAAAGCAAGCAACTAATATGCCTATTTGGAAATTACTACCTCTGCTACACTACTTGCGGGTGTGTTTTTCCCCCTGTGAGTAAGACTGTATTTCCCCGCTGTAAGACTTGACACAAACTTATAAACTATATATACTATAAACGTATAACACTGATAATGTTAGCGCCAGAAAATTACCTCTGCTAATTAAATCCATGCTCTACTTTATAACCACAGTGATATGTCAAAGCAAGCAACTAGTATGCCTATTTGGAAATGACCTCCGCTGAGTGTATTTCACCGATGCTTCTGTCCACGATTAGCCGCGACTTGGGTGTGTTTTTCAGTGGCGGATTTAGGGATCTTGCTTTACTTTTCACTGGGAATGTTGGTATTGGCAGTGGTAGAAGAAGTACTCAAAGTATTTCTAAAGTAAAACTATTAACTGTTATTAGTAAAACTATTTATACCACATGGTAAAAGTCCTGCATTCAAATGTTTACTTCAAGTGAAGTGTGAAAGAGAGGTATTATCAGCACAATGAACTTAACTTTAATGTCTGTTCAAGATGGAGCTTGCCACAGTCAGAAACACTGGTGAAACATACCCAGTGGATGCATCAATCTCCAAAAAGGCTCCAAAAATAGTTGCTTGCTCTGACATAAACACGTGGATAGAAAGTAGAGCAGTAGTATAAGTTAGCAAAAACGTACACAGTTTGGCAGAGTGCCGTTATCCAGCATCCATATAGTTCTAACTCACACAGACTCCACCACTCTTTTTCATAGACCCATTTTTGTCTTTTTTAGGGGAGTCCAGGGGGTCTTTAGGGGATCCAGGGGGTATTTAGGGGGGTACAGTGGGTGTTTAGGGGGAGATAGCAGGTCAACAGTAGATGTGACATAGAAGTGGTGTACCTCATCTGAAAGCTGAGAACCTGAAGATTAATTTGAGATGCAGCTCAGCACTGAGGGTCAAGTTCTTCTAGTCAGAAATCAGAAATTCTATATAATAAAATGAAAATAATGAATCAATTATCAATTAACATAATTTGTTTGTGAGTGTATAAGGGTTTAGAACATTATGATAGAAGTATATGATGGCCATCCTCATGTTCTATTATGTCTCATAAGCTGGTGTTGCAATTTTTGGGTTGATACCATTTGTTCCACAGATTTGGTGCTAAATTTAAAAAATGTTTTACCACTGGAGAATTGATAAAAATGATCAATAATCCCTCCAAAATATCACATTAAGACACCAGGTCCTCGAGGAACACCATAGAAAAAGACATGCTGTGTTTTGGGATCAAAAAACTTTTGACATTTGGAGATTCCTGCAAGAATTAATTTTTTGGTGATTGGATGGTTAGCACTTGTGTTATGTAAACTGCTCATAAACCCCCTTATTGTCAATCTAGCTAGGTAAGCCATCCATCCTCTGAATGTTCTAGGTCTCTAGTTTGATCCATCCATCCCCTGAATGCTCTAGGTCTCTAGTTTGATCCATCCATCCTCTGAATGCTCTAGGTCTCTAGTCTGATCCATCCTCTGAATGCTCTAGGTCTCTAGTTTGATCCATCCATCCTCTGAATGCTCTAGGTCTCTAGTTTGATCCATCCTCTGATGCTTGTTTTTGCCCAAAACTGCATGTGATTATCATAAAGTGGGCATGTCTGTAAAGGGGAGACTGGTGGGTACCCATAGAACCCATTTACATTCACTGATCTGGAGGTCAGAAGTCAAGGGACACCTTTGAAAATGGCCATGCCAGTTTTTCCTTGCCAAAACTTCGGAGCATTATTTTGCCTCCTTCCCGACATGCATGACATGACTGGATTCCTTCGGTTTTCTAGTTTCATTTGATACTCGGACCTTCACTAAAGTAGCTCTAAAACTGAGCCTGGTACAGCCTCTGAAAAACAGCAAAGTCCGCCAAGGCGCCGGCACCCTGAAGTTTTGGAAGAGGTTATTGTCTAATTTGACAGATTATGAAAAAGCGTTTAATTTGAATTTGAATATCTTCGGCAAAATACCCAATAAAAGCCAAAGTATGTTTGTGAAGTTTTTTGATGTACTTTACTAGAAAAAACAAACAAACATTTGTAGAGACAGAACTTCATTAGCCCAAATGTTTTGGGGAAAATGGAAATTATATCTCATATAAAACTAGTTTCTACCCGACTATAATCTTTTTAATGAATGATGAAAGTGTTTGGTTGTATGGTTATGTTGTTAATCCGACCTAAACTACATAGACCTATGGAAGAAACCAGAAATATGGCGCCGACTGATGGCGACACGCTATGAGCCTCTCTCACTCTCTGCACACTGCCTGCGGTACTGAAAGACATTGTTAAATCGGAGGTATCCTGGTACACCGGGTACAAGCGCCAGCACAGGCGGAAACGAGGAAGACGTGGTGGGCTACTGGTGAGACTACGGCGGCGGCCTACTCGGCCTCCCATCCCGAGCATTTTGCTAGCCAATATGCAATCCATTGGCAACAAGATAGACAAGCTCCACTGCCGTATCAGCGCCCAGCGGGACATGAGGAACTGCAGTGTGTTCTGCTTTTCTGAAACTTGGCTAACATCGGACACTCCAGACAGCGCCATACAACCGGAGGGTTTCTCCGTGCATCGCCTGGACCGTTCGGGGGATGTGACCGACAAGTCAAAGGGTGGCGGCATGTGCTTCCTAGTGAACAACTCGTGGTGCACCGATGTGGAGGTCATTTCCTACTCCTGTTCACTGGTTCTTGAACACCTCACTATCAAGTGCCGGCCTTTCTACTCACCGAGGGAATTCCCCTCTGTCCTGCTAACCGCTGTCTACATCCCACCAGAAGCCAACGCTGTGGTAGCTCTGGAGGAGCTCCATGGCGCTATCACCGGCTACGAGAACCAGCACCCGCAGGCCATTTCCATCGTGGCGGGGGACTTTAACCACTGCAACCTTAAATCAGTGCTACCGAAATATTACCAGCAAGTCAGCTGTTCCACCTGGAATCAGCCTGCCTGGAGATGAAAGACGCGCTGTTGACGGTGGTGAAACAGAACACGGGCATGCAGGACAAACTAGTTGATTTGGAGAGCCGTTCAGGAGAAATAATCTCCATATTTAAGGAGTACCGGAAGATAAAGAGGGGAGATCAGTTGCCGAGTTTGTGAGTGAGTTTTTTTAAAAGTCACCTCACACTACCTGAGGGAGCGGAGCTCCAGATCCAGCGGGCACACAGGACACTGGTCCCAAAGCCGGCAGCGACCGCCACTCCGAGATCAATAATAGTCAACTTTCTACGATTTCATTTTAAAGAACTTCTCCTTAAGAAAGCCTGGCAGCAGAGAATTGAACTTTACGGCAAACGACTTTACTTTGACAACGACTACGCAACGGACATCATGAAAAGACGCAAGGCATATGGGCCAATTAAAGCAGTACTGAAGGAGAAGGGGATCCGGTACCAGACTCCCTACACGAGGATACGAGTGCACTGGGACTCCGGACTGCGGACCTACGATAGTGCAAAAGAGGCAGCCCAGGATCTGAATCAGCTTGGAGTCAAGGTGACGGTGACAGGGAGGAAGAACAACGGGACGATCATAGAGGAGGGAAGGAAGCTGTTATATCAGTGATTCCTAAGGGGTAGAACAGTGAGACATGCTCTGGTTACAGACCCATATCAGTATTAAACATAGATTATAGACTTTACACCTCAATTATTGCAAAGAGATATGAACATTTCATGAATGACATTATAGATGAAGATCAGACAGGCTTTATTAAAGGGCGCCACACCCAAGATAACAAAAGAAGAACCCTACACATCATTGAACATGTCAAACACAAAAATATTAGTGCAGCCTTAATAAGTCTTGATGCAGAAAAGGCATTTGACAGTGTAAACTGGGCATTTCTGTATCAGGTACTGGAGAAATTTGGACTAAATGATAAGGCTATTTGATGTATTAAAACACTTTACCAAAATCCGACGGCAAGGATAAAAATAAATGGCAGTCTGACTGATAGTATAATATTAGAATGGTCTACCAGGCAGGGATGTTGTCTTTCCCCAACTTTATTTGCAATTTTTATAGAACCCCTTGCACAAGAAATTAGGAAGAATAAAGACCTTAACGAGATATAGGTTGGAAATGAAGAACACATCATTGAGCTCTTTGCGGATGATGTGATCTGTTATTTAGAGGACCCTGAACCATGTCTGACATGCCTCCCTATATTAACCAATCAACTTGAGATATTCGGCTTCTACTCTGGATACAAATTGAATTTAGCAAAAACACAGATTTTAACAATGAATTATTATCCATCCAAAACTATATGACATAAATATAACTTGAATTGGAGTTCTAAAAAAATGACTTACCTCGGCGTTACATTAACACGAGAAACTGATAAATTATATAAAGCCAACTATATGAAAGTGGATCAGGACATTAGGAATGATATTGAGAGGTGGGCTGTCCTCCCACTTGACCTCAGTTCACAAATAGATACCATCAAAATGAATATACTTCCATGACTCCTCTACTTATTTCAGTCACTACCAATTGAAATTCCTGAAAAACAATTTAGGACCTGGGATAAAGTTATTTCAAGATTTATATGAAATGGTCAATGGCCAAGAGTCAGATTTGAGACATTACAGATTGGGAAACATAAAGGTGGGTATGGCGTTGCCAAATTTTAGGGAATATTTCCATGCAGCACAAATTAGACCAATAATCTATTGGTGCGCTAAGGATTATGAAGCAAAATGGAAAAGTTTAGAGAGATATGTACAAGGAAGAGAAATTCAGAGCCTCATTGGGGACAGATATGTAGCAAAGGATTTACTTGACCAGGTAGATACTATCACTCGATTTACATTAGAATTTTATTTTAAACTGGTACGGAAATATGGATTAGAGAAGGAGCTCAGATTACTTCGATGGATAGCCTATGACAGAAATTTTTATCCCTGGCACTCTTGACCAGAGATTCAAACAATGGATTCCGATTGGTGTAACAGCATTATGTACAGTAATAAAAGATGGGAATGTTATGAGTTTTCAGGAACTGAAACAAAACTATTCATTGAGCAACCAGGATCATTTTAGATATCTGCAATTAAGGGACTTTTATGACAGAGACATAAAGCACAATGTAAATCTAGATAAAAATAGGATAGTAAGAATCATAATTGGAGTTTATAATTCAAAAAGATATAGGATAATATCTACATTATATCAGTGCCTAATGGAGAGAAGGGGAAATACAACATCAAATGTAAAACTGAAATGGGAAAAAGAACTAGGTGTTACTATAGCAGAAGATGAATGGTTGCATATCTGGAGAACACAACAGTCTACAACATCTTCACGTACATGGAGAGAACACTGTTGGAAGAATGTAATTAGATTTTTTCTAACACCCCAAATTACAAACAAATACTTGTCTGTAGCACAACCATGCTAGAGAAGATGTGGGGCCAAAAATGTAGACCATTCACATATATTTTGGCTTTGCCCTGAAGTTGCACAGTTTTGGGGATATGTTCATAAGATTATTTGCAAAATTTTGGGCTATGATATACCCAAGTCATGTATAGTACTGTATTTCGGTAATATGACTGGAAATACTGTGTTGAGAGAAGACAGATACCTGCTGAAAGTGTTGTTGGCGGCCTGTAAGAAGGCCATTACGAAGAGATGGTGTAAGGCAGAATCACCTACAAAAGATGGATGGCTGAAAATTGTGAATGAAATATATGATATGGAACTGTTAACCCATAGGATAAGAACACAAGAGGAGCAATGTCGAGAGAAGTGGGAGAAATGGACAATGTTTACAAGTCAACGACAAGATGAGGGAATGAACCATTGAATATGTCATAGCAATAAGAACACTTTGTAGAGATAGGGCAATCTATATCCTTTCATGTTTTTTGATTTGTTTTATTGTTCTATGTGTATGTTGTCTTTCTGTAATGGAAAAACAATAAAAAAAATAAAGTATCAAAAAAAAAAGTCCGCTATGGATTTGAATTTCATATTTTGGAGGGGTGTGGTGTGGAACAAAGAACAATCCATTAGATTTTGGTGGCGATCCGCATCATGATCCGGCTTCGAGAATTTTTTTCAATAATTCCGCGCAGCCTGTGCACCACAGGCTTTAGGACATGCGCAGTGTAAATGATGACACGTTTATGACGCGTCACCCAGCCGCTCTCCTTCTGCCAGCTTTCCTCATCAAACTCGGTGACGTCACAGTTTACTTCGACCAAGGCACACTCGGTGACTGTTGCAAAGAGTGAGGACGATGCTTTAAGTGAGTTTTTTTTTGTGTCTGACCACTTCCACTGAAGTTATTTTATGCTGCTCCACTATGCTGCTCCGCGACGTACAGCTGATCTCAACATAAACAAAAATGCATCCCAGACTCTCCTCCAGATCATTGCTCTGGAATGTAGATTAGATTTAGCCGTCCACTGATTCCACCTTTTCACACTTCCATTAATCCCATTTAATCCTGATGTTCCAGCTGCACCACAAGACTTCTGTTTGTTCAACATGCCATTAACTAACTGCCTTCTGTTGTCTTTTCTCTCTCTCTTTCTCTGTTTACTTCTTTATCTCTGTTCCTCTCTAGACTCTTTGGTCTGAAAGACATCATCATACCAGGAAACTGCTCCTCACCCTACGACCTTAACCTTAATGCCAATCATGATTGGCCAGTTTATGTCAACCCAGGAATACTGTTCCTCCTCTACATTACAGTAGCAACTGTTCTCAAGTCAGGATGTCAAGGAACACCTAACCAGGTATCTGCTACTTCTTCTTCTTCTTTGATACAGACTGAAATGTGTCCATGGCAGAGAGTCTCTTCTGGATGGTTAGCTGTGTTGCTTATTGATTCACGTAAGCTCCCCCCTCTACTGGACTCTATGGGTAATACTCTCCTCCAATCAGGAGGAGAGTATTCATTCGCCCACTGAATTCTGCATAAACGTAGTCGGCCAATCAGGACGCGCCTACCCCACAATATATAAGGCAGCCTCCCTAGCACCCAACTATCCTTTCTTCTTCAGCGATCACCGTTTTGCCCACTAACTGCTCATGTCCAGGGATGGAGTTGCCGTTTCTAGAACCTCGCCAGTGTCCATTGTGCCCTGGCCTCATTGCCGGAGCGGATCTTCATGACACCTGGTTCCAGTGCCTCATGGCAGACCACTCAGAAGAGGTTGTTCTGAAACCTCCAGAATGCCTGGCCTGCCGGCCGATTACCAAGATTCGACGCCAGCAGCGGTGGGATCACTTCCGACACTGCAGCGTAATGTTCAGTTGTGATGATAGTGACCTGGAGTCTGAGCTTGACACTGTCGAAGTCCCTGCTTCCAGCCACCAAAGCTCCGCCGCTGCCTCCGATCATCCCTGCTGAGACACCGGCTTTGTTCAGTCCAGCGTAACCCAGTGGGAGTACTATAGTTGTCTGTTTTTCCTTCATCTACCTCTACACGGGTGGACAGAGAGATGCAGCACGGTATCGCTATGTCTACAGCTGCTTGCGGTGTGTTCAAGGATGGCATTACTGGCTCCACCCTTTCCATGTTGACCATTTATGGACTATTTATGGACGTCCTCTCACACAGTTTTACGAGGAGTGGCGACGCAACTGTGTGTTAACACAGAGTGGATGAACAGGACGCTGAGACTGGGATATTCTCATCCTCTGTTCAGGGGGGTCAAAGAGGTGAATTTATCTTCCCAGGAGGAGATAGATTACCTCTCTGCAGAGATCCAGACCCTGTTACAGAAACAGGCTGTCATCCCTGTTTACAACAGACAGAAGGGGTATTACTCCACGTACTTCCTGGTTCCCAAGAAGACAGGAGATTTCAGACCCATTTTGGATCTAAACCGATGCATCACCCGCAAGACGTACCGTATGCTGATCATCAGATACTGGAACTGGTTCAGCCGGGAGACTAGTTCACCACCATCAACTTAAAGGATGCATATTTTCATGTTGATGTGGCACCGGAAACACAGGAAATTCTTGCCTTTCGTCTTCCAGGGGGACGAGTGCAACAGACTACCGTTCGGCTATTCGCGCTGCGGCTGCTATGCGACCGTGGCATGAGGGTCTTCTTATCTCTCAACGACCTCATTGTCACGGCCAAGTCCAGAGAAGTGGCAATGTTCCACACTGCCCAGTTGATCATTCACTTGGAAGAAGAGATGCCCCCCTTCCACACACACAGGTGGAGTATCTGGGGGTTGTGCTCGATGCATGCATTCTATTGGCTACTCTGTCGGAACCCAGATGGACGGCCCTGCTGCAGGCAGTTTGCAAACTGCAGCGATAGTGACGGTGTTGACCATCATGCAGCTGCTCACATGGTGGTGCCGCTGGAGTTGTTGCACATGCAGGGCCTGCAGAGGTGGACTGCCAGATGCCAAGAAGCACAAGCGACGCTTGGTTACCATACTATCAGTGTGGTTAGGTCCTTAGGTCGATGTGGTGACGCAGCAAGGCGTACATCCAACATACATCATACATCCATGTACCCATAGAGTCCAGTAGAGGGTGGAGCCTGTGTGAGTTAGAACGAAGGTCACGATATTGTAACCCTAGCTCTATAAGCAAAGGAGGAGCCCTTTGGGGGCCCTGCCGCTCCTTCGCTGCTCGCAGAAGAAGGATGAGAGTAGCTGGCAGCAAGGGACACTGCCTTATATACTGTACGGTCCGCATGTATTCGGGTTGGCACGTCCTGATTGGCCGACCACATTTATGCAAAATTCAGTGGGTGAATGCATGCGTGTGATTGGAGGAGAGTATTACCCATAGAATCCAGTAGAGGGCTCCGCCTGTGCTTATAGAACTCGGGTTACAATATCGTAACCTTCGTTCTTTGATCACAATTCATGATTTAAATCAAATGATTTGCTAACTATTTCAGTGAATGTCCATCTAAGCATGTATTTAAACAACATTTTACAAGACTTTCACTTTATTTGGTAAATTAATAAAAATCTCAAAATATGGGTACCATAACTTAATAATGGCCCTAGTGTTGGAAAAAAATCAAATAATACACTCCTACTTCACATCGGCACTATGGCTCCAATCCTTGTAGATCTACACAGCACATTTTTGACACTCAGATACAGTGAGCTGTCAATCCAAATGCAGTTTTCTGCTGTGTCCACTGTTGCTGCTGTTTTGGCTTACATTGGTGCAGTGAGAGCAGGAGCTAGGAGGCACAAGAGCTTTTAAACTGGAATAGCGTTGTATTTAATAGCTGTAGTAGAACAGTAGAAACGCTTATGATGACTCTGCAACCAATCCATACTTTTGTACAATGATTGATTTTTAACAAAGCTGTTAGTTTGGACATATGTTTCTTCTCTGACGCTTTATTTGTGTTCAGCATGTTAAGGATGAGGAGGAGCAGCAGGGGAAAGTAGAAGAGGAGGAGATGGTGGAGTTAAGGTCATGGAATCAACAGAAAGATAACTGTGAAGATGACACAGAGGTAAATATTCATTTCTCTATGTCCTGTATCATATTCATCATATCAAGAGTTATATTAAGTGGAATGAAATGATGAGTCCCATTCTTTAATAAAACTGTATTCACATATCCACCAACGTGTTTATGAGTGTGTTTGCATGCTTGTCTGTTTCAGCTCATGCTCCTGTCGATGGGAACAGAGAGCAGCAGAGGAGGAACGATGGCTGGAGACAGTCAGCCAGATCTGGGTATGTAATGTAACAGTAACAGTATGTGTCATTACAACTACACTACAGTGGAACATCTGTTCAGGATTTAGGTGATTACAAATATATTTCACCATTTGGAGGAAGACATTTGTGACACAGAGGGACAGAATAATGATGGTTGCTAGAAATGACCCATTCACTCAAGATAACCACTTAATTCTCATATATATATAAATTGATATATCAAAATAAGAAAGTGAGGGTG
This sequence comes from Sebastiscus albofasciatus, assembly GCA_916701655.1. Lineage (NCBI taxonomy): Eukaryota > Metazoa > Chordata > Actinopteri > Perciformes > Sebastidae > Sebastiscus > Sebastiscus albofasciatus. The sequence continues at coordinate 10,951 of CAKAOI010029076.1, read as the reverse complement.
ATCAGAGGATGTGGTGATAAATACACTCTCAACCAGTCATATCACTGCTCTGTGCCAATCACAGTGAGGCTTGACGACAATATGACGACACTTCTCAACCAAATCCCGTTGCTGTCTGAATGGTGCAGAGCGGCACAATGTGAACACACAGCAGTCCTCTAAAGAGTCTTTAAACTATTGACAGGTGTCTATTAAATGATCATTTTGGTGCATTACCTTAATTTCATAGTTTTGCCTTTTATTTTGATAACACTGTATTCAGCTAAGTTAATTGCAGAGATCTGGGATCACAATGACATCAATAAAGAAGAAGTCTGACAGGTCAGCCCATCGGATAGCTTGGAAACAAAGGTCCCAGCTCAGACAAGCTTCAGGAGAGGAGAAAACCCAAGCAAACAGTAAAATTATAACCCAAACTGTCTGTTGTAAACATCCAACAACCTCAACATTGACCTACTGTATTGACTGTAGTGATGTCACTGTAGTGCACACAGTTTTCCTGTCCAATGAGGGATTATTAGCAATATATGCTCACTTTCAGTTTGACCTCCAAATAAAGTGATTTTGATCATCTGGATAACTGATTTGTTTCCAACCTGTCTGGCTGCTCATCTTTTTGTTGTAGTGACATCATTGTGTTTCCAGATCTCAGCTATTCATGTTGTGAGTACGTAGTTATCATAACTGATAGAAATGATGACTCACTCACTCATCACTTTCTCATCTTCAACCTCTTATCCGGAGTTAGATCGCGGGGGCAACAGCTCCAGCAGGAGACCCCAAACTTCACTTTCCTGGGCTACATTAACCAGCTCTGACTGGGGGATCCCGAGGCGTTCCCAGGCTAGTGTGGAGATCTAATCTCTCCACCTAGTCCTGGGTCTTCCCCCGTGGTCTCCTCCCAGCTGGTCGTGCCTGGAACACCTCCCTAGGGAGCCGCCCAGCGGGAATCCTTACTAGATGCCCGAACCACCTCAGCTGGTTCCTTTCAACGCAAAGGAGCAGCGGCTCTTGGAGTAGTCCAAGTCCCTCACGGATGACTGAGCTTCTCACCCAATCTCTAAGGGAGACACCAGCCACCCTCCTGAGGAAACCCATTTCAGCCATGACCCAGCCCTCATGACCATAGGTGAAAGTAGGAACGAAGATTGACCGGTAGATTGAGAGCTTTGCCTTCCGGCTCAGCTCTCTTTTTGTCACAACGGTGCAGTAAAGCAAATGCAATACCCCCCCCCCCCGCTGCTCCGTTTCTCCGGCCAATCTCACGTTCCATAATCCCCTCACTCGCGAAACAAGACCCCGAGGTACTTGAACTATTTCACTTGGGGTAAGGATTCATTAGAAATGATGACCACGACTATAAAAATAAGAGCCAAACTGTAATAAACTGGAATCATCCTTAAAAGATCATTTCAACAGACAAATGACTTCTTAGATATGATGATATAGAACACATCATATTTCTTGATGCTCTTCCTGTTCTATAATCTATGTAATTAATGTTCTGCATACTGAGATGATTGTTGTCTTTGGCAGGTGTTAGCGGCGCCCCCAGTGGCCCCCGACAGAGTGAAAGCCCGTTCTTCCAGCTGGGAAAGGTGGTCATGCAGCAGAGCTACGTCTGTGCTCTCATAGCCATGATGGTAACTATATAATAATAAACCACACATTTATAAAATGACATAAGACCAATGCAGTGTGCCTTGTTATCTACCAATCAACTGGACTTCATTAGTTATGATCACAGACCTTTGGTTCTCCATGCTGATAGTTATGAACCTACACAGCATCACAATATGGATTCCACATTCTTATGTGCTGTTTCTATGTTGTTCAGGTTTGGAGCATCACGTACCACAGCTGGTTGACCTTTGTGCTGCTGTTGTGGGCGTGTCTCATCTGGATCCTGCGCTCCAGGTACCAATCAGGACTCTGATTATCTTTAGATGTTACAGTTTGAATTGATGCTTGGTGATTCTATGAGTTGTTTCCTACACATATTAACTAAACAAATCTGAAGTTTAAAGTGATTTCAACATAGATTTCTGAACCCACAGTAATGTGTTGTTTCATAGTTCACACTTGAGTTCAGTTAGCTGTCTCTCTTTGCAGACGGCACGCAGCCACACTGTGCTCTCCATTCATCCTGCTTTATGGCCTGGCTCTGTGCTGTCTGCAGTACGTCTGGGTCATGGAGCTGCAGCCTGAACTGCCCACCACTGTGGGCACCATGAGCCTCAGGCAACTGGGACTGGACAGAGCCCAGTACCCCTGTCTAAGACTGGGAGCTATGGTAAGACGAGAGAATAGATACTGGGTGACTTTCTGATGATGAAATTAAAGTTGTGCCCTTTTATGAGATTGTGTTTATTTTTCATCACTATAGTAGGGTTAATCTCTCCACACAGCACTATGAGGCATGAGCTCAGTTAGTACAGCATGTGTATCACAGGTTCAACTCATGGCTGTGACAGATTACATTCAGTATTACAGTCCAATTCAGTTCATGTTCCTTCACACAGCACCGGCACTGGAGCTGATAAACTCTCACACCCTAATCTCACAAAAAAAATGTTAATCTTTTAAAGTAATCACTGACCTTTTTGTTGCACTGACATTTGCCTATTAAACTGATATTTTCTTACATATATCATTCATACTTCCAGAGAGAATACAGTTCCACAAGTGTCCTCTCTTTAACGATATTCCTTCAGCAACAGAAAACACTGCAGAGCTCTATTCCTGTACATGAACAGCCCGGCATCAGCTTTTCTTCTGTTCATTTAACCCAGTTCAGCTGTAGCTGCTGGCTCTTTTACATCATCACTGATGAAAAGTTTTGTTCCCTGTCATTTGTTGTGGGTTTAATAAATATGCCCTAAAAAGTCCTACTGATTTGAACTGCTGAATAAAGGGATGGGTCATTCTGCTAGTTAGAGAAACCCAGTGAACTGAATTCTTGCTCTCCATTTTCTGTTTTCCATTCTCTCTCTCTCTCTCTCTCTCTCCAGCTCCTCTTTACTTTAACTTTCTGGCTGTTGGTTCGTCAGTCAGTGAAGGAAAACTTCAGCATGAAGAGGAAAATGGCCGCACCACTACAGGAGGTCACTACAGGAGGTCAGATATCTTTTAAACACACACACACGCACGCACGCACACGCACGCACGCACACGCACACGCACACGCACACGCACACACACAAAACAGAACAACGGCCTGTTTTCTAGCCAAGAAAACAAAACACGTGTCCCAGTTGCTTTGGAGAAGAGTGCCAGTGACATTGTTGCTGTTGAATTTTCTAGATTCAATTTTTAACTAAATTACGTTATTATTACATGCACCTCCATTGTATTGATATTACTAAGATTTCTTCCAGAAGTAAAATGAGTTTAATTTAAAATATAATAAAATGTCATTAATATTATAAAAGTTTAATTCCAAACTGAATGAATTCTTTTAGACAACAGTCTGAAGTCCTTCAGCCGGTCATAGTTTGCTTTGGGTTGAACATCAGTCTCCTCAAGACCATCTCCTGGCACCAGTTCTCTTTACGTCCTCCCCAGAGGATTAACCAACCAACTCTGTAGACTCTTATCTAGTGCCACGATCAGGTTAAATTGTCAGCTTTGTACGTAAACACAAACTTTCTACGCAAGTGATGTTCCCAGTCTGCAGAGCATGACACACGTTTGTCTAGCCCTGTTTTACAGTCCTTCTTACCATGCACAGTGTCCTCCTGATGACTTTTTCTTTCCCATTTTATCATCAATGTTCCTGTTCCTCTGCCCCCTCTCCTCCCTCTCTATTCTCTCCTCCTTGTCAGAAGAGGGAGCTGGTAATGAATCGGTGCTGAAGGTTCTAGGAGGCATGGTGATGAGCTGTTACGCCAAATACTGGATCTACGTGTGTGGAGGGATGTTCATCATGGTCTCCTTTGCTGGAAAACTTGTTGGATACAAAATCATCTACATGCTGCTGTTCCTGCTCTGCCTCTGTCTCTATCAGGTAGGAACAGGCCTACATACCACCGATTCCCTAATTCAGGTTTACTGTCCTTGTGACAGTTTTGTCTTAAACACTCAGACGCCTCTTCAAACTGTTGTAGGAATTTGCATATTTAAAAATAAATGCTAATTCAAAAATCTCTTGTGTGATTGACTTGTTCTTATTTCCCAGGTGTACTACTCTCTATGGAGACGCCTGTTGAAGCTCTTCTGGTGGCTCGTTGTGGCCTACACTATGCTGGTGCTGATCTCCATCTACACTTACCAGTTTGAAGACTTCCCTGGATACTGGAGAAACTTTACTGGTTTTACAGAAGAACAGTACGTCCATCAATCCATCTATTCTCTTCCGCTTATCTGTGGCCGGGTCGCGGGGCAGCAGGCTTAGCAGGGAATTCCAGACGTCCCTCTCCCCAGCAACGTTTTCCAGCTCTTCCTGGGGGACCCCAAGGTGTTCCCAGGCCAGACCAGATATATAATCTCTCCAGCGTGTTCTGGGTTTACCCTGGGGCCTCTTACCAGTTGAACGTGCCCAGAAAACCTACAAAGGGAGGTGTCCAGGAGGCATCTGATCAGATGTTGAACCACCTCAGCTGGCCCCTTTCGACGCGAAGGAGCAGCGTCGAAAGGGGCCAGGAATCTGCATTTTTCCTCCTGTATCTGAGGTTCGATTATTGGTCGGATCCTCCTTTTCAGCACCCAAGAATAAACTTTCCTTGGGAGGCTGAGCAGTGTGATACCCAGGTAATTGGAGCACACCCTCCGGTCCCCCTTTTTAAGATGGGAACCACCACCCCCCAGAGCCTTCAGCATCTCAGGGCGAATCTCATTTACCCTCGGCGCCTTGCCGCCGAGGAGCTTTTTGACTACCTCAGCGACCTCTGTCAAGGATATGGACAAGCCTTCCCCCGAATCTTCAAACTCTGCCTCCTCTATGGAGGACGTGTTGGTCGGGTTCAGGAGTTCCTCAAGGTGCTCCTTTCACCGCTCAACGATATCCCCAGTCCAGGTCTGCAGTTCTCCTCCCCTGCTGAACACAGCCTGAGTCAAACCCTGCTCTCCATGGTCTCCCTGAACTCCTACCACACCCAGTTCTTGCTTCTGTGACCACCGCAGCTGCAGCCCTTCTGGCCAACCGGTACCTGTCAGCTGTGTCTGGGGACCCGCGGGCCAACCAAGCCCGAAAGGCTTCCTTCTTCAGCTTGACGGCCTCCTTCACATCTGGTGTCCACCGGTGGGTTCTTAGGTTTGCCGCCATGACAGGCCCCAACGACCTTCCGACTACAACTCCTGGCAGCCGCTTCCACAATGGAGGCTCTGAACATGGCCCACTCTGATTCCATGTCCCCAGCGTTCCCCCGGGATGTGCAAGAAATTCTTCCGGAGGTGGGAGTTGAAGACCTCACAGACAGGGGCCTCAGCTAGACACTCCCAGTTCACCCTCACTACACTTTTGGGTTTTCCAGGTCTGTCCGGCAGCCTCCCCCGCCATATGATCTAGCTCACCACCAGGTGGTGATCAGTTGACAGCTCTGCTCCTCTCTTCACCCGAGTGTCCAAGACATCCGCAGATCTGATGATACAACCACAAAGTCGATCATTGATCGTTGATCTAGGGTGCTCTGGTACCAAGTACACTTATGAACCACCCTATGCTTGAACATGGTGTTTGTTATGGCCAATCCACGACAAACCCAGAAGTCCTGCTGATTGGTGCATAAGCACACACAACAGTCAGAGATTTCCTCCCAGCGACTCGTAGCCGCATAGAGGCGACCCTCTCAATCTCCGGGGAGAACTCCAACTCAGTGGCGCTCAGCTGAGAGCTCATGAGTATCCCCACACCCGCGCGGCGCCTCTCATCCTGAGCAACTCTGGCAGAGGCGATAGTCCAGCCCCTCTCCAGGAGTGTGGTTACAGAACCAGAGCTATGCTTGGAGATGAGCACAACTATATCTAGTTGGTACCGCTCCACCTCCCGCACCAGCTCCGATTCCTTTCCTACCAGAGAGGTGACGTTCCACATGCCAAGAGCCAGTCTGCAATGCCAGGGATCCGCATGCCTAGATCCCCCCCTTTGCCTGTCGCCCGACTCGCATTGCACCCAACCCCAGTGCCAATCCCTGTGTGGGGTAGGCCCACAGGAGGCGGCCCCATGATGCTTCTTCGGGCTGAGCCCGGCCGGGCCACATGGGGGCCAGACACTCGCTGGCGAACTCTCCTTCCGGGTCTGGCTCCAGTTGGTGGCCCCGGTCTCCCTTGTCCGGGCGAGTTTACTACAGTCCATTTGGTCCATTTCAGTACGTTCAGTACAAACAGTACGTTCTTTTACAAAAGATGGAGACTGTCTCGTGTCCTCCTCTAACCTTCTGATACTTCTCTATATTCTTCTCTGTATTCTCTTCAGCTCTAGACCGGCTCTGCTGTCATGAATTTGCAGATTTTGATTTCTATATTAAATAGAAAGTTCTGTAATATTTAAACATTACCCCTACCTAAAAGACTGTTCTAACATACCACAAAACTCCACAAGCATCATTACAAAGCACTACAGGACAAAATTGCCCCGTTGGATCCTTAATAACCCTGTATTCCTTCCACTCTATGAGCAATGTGTGCAGTTTTACTACCTGAGTCCAGATTGTATGTGTGGTAACACAGTAATTTAGGAATAAGAAAGATAGAAGTTTAACTGCAATAATGAAGGTGTAATCGTGCCCCCCCTGTCGTCCTCAGGCTGGCAGCGATTGGTCTGGAGACGTTCGCTCTGTCTGAACTCTTCAGCAGTATCCTTATCCCTGGCTTCTTCCTGCTGGCCTGTATTCTACAGCTGCACTACTTCCACAAACCCTTTATGAGAATCACTGACCTGGAGCATGTTACACCTATACACAGGTAACACCGCCTACACACCTGTCCTGTTTCATATTGCTAGACAGTGTTGTTTAAAGCCACAGTGAAATATTACTGTATCATCTGGAATGTGACTTATTTCTGAGTGAAACCAAATATCGGTGGAGGGGGGGGTTAGTTTTAAGAGGGATTTAAATCACATCTGCAGGGAGATTTGGAGCATTATTAGATCAGGAGGAGGGCAAAGGAGAGACCTCAACCACACACACTTATCCTTCTCTTGTTAATCACTCTGCTACCCAGTACGACCCACAAGCTTTACATCAGGATTAACTAGTCACCACATAACGTTTGACTAGACAAATGTATGTATATGCCCCTGTGTTCAAGACAAGTCATCAAAACTACCATAATGTTTTACAAGAAGAGAAAAGAGAGGGATTTTTGTATAAAAATACTGTAACGAATATACATTATATTTTAAGAGCTAAATGAACAATTAAAACAGAGACACAGAAAATGCTTTTATGCCTCCACACCGGCGACATTCTCGTGAACGCCATATCTTAGGAACACCCTGAGGGAATTTTCTTCACATTTGGCACAAATATTCACTTTATATTATTTATTTTATTAGTTTATTTGAGAGGGACAATACATGTGGGCATTGTTACACTTAATTAAAGTGAAATCGATGCAATGTATATAGGACTTCTAGCCATAGCTAATTTTCAGACCTTGTCCATGGTTAGGCTTTTATTAAAAAAGTAAAAAACATATATAATACAACATCATACATAAAATCACATATTACAACATTGTACATTACAATCAATTTATATATGTATGTTCCCAATCAATAAGAAGAGAGCAGCTGATTATGCTGCAGATCAGTCACTGTGTCGCTAAGTCATTAATTTAAAATATTTTAAAAATATGGAACTAGTGAATGAACCCACGGATACCTGATGTTTCCCTAGAAATATGTTTAAAGCTAACGCAAACCCTTCTAGTATAACAGTGCAGGACAAACAGAAATGACCACTACATTACATTGACTAATAAAGTCACTCTAAGAAAGTTAAGAAAATGCACATGCACTAAACAGGCACTGTATTCTCCTACTTATCCAAGGCAATATTAAAGGTCCCATATTGTAAAAAGTGAGATTTTGAGATGTCTTTTATATTATAAAGCGGTTTTAAGTGCTTTATAAATACTGTTAAACTATCAAAACGCTCAATATATGGAGAAATACACACAGCCCGTATTGAGAAATTGTGTGTTTGAAACAAGCCTTTTGGATTTCTGTCCATTTGTGATGTCACAAATATACAATATGTAGACCATTACACGGTTCTAAACGTAAACATTCTAAATGTGTCCCAGTTTATTTCCTGTTGCAGTGTATGTGAATAACATTAGCTGACAGGAAGTAAACATGTACCCAAGCTGTTGCCTAGCAACGGAATTCCGTTGCAATTCAGTTGAAATGCACTAAAACGGAGCGTTTCTGACAGACGGTAAATACAGGTATATTCAGGCAGACAGTGTGAGGAAAATAAAGGGTTTTTTGAACATCACAGCATGTAAACATGTTCTAGTAACACAAAATACAAGTATGAACCTGAAAATGAGCACGATATGGGACCTTTAATCTAATCATTGTGAAATTAATTTGGCTTATAGCCACAGATGAATATTTATATTTAAACCTCTGCTTTTTGTGGCGGTATTTCCTCATCATGTGTTACCTACTGTAGGAGTTCCCTAGGATGTTTCCCTTTGTATGAACTAATGAGACGTTGTGCCTCCAGGAAGAAACCCAGTGGGAGGACTGAGCAGACTGGCTCTGGTGATGTGAGAATGAATTCTGAAGAGGAAGACCTGGTGACTAATGTTGATGAGGAATCTGAAGACGAAGGTGACAGTCTGCATTAAAGACACATTTTTACAATTCACTTGTTGGTTATTGACACACAAATTAGTAATTATATTGTTCCCATATTTATGATTCCAAACTACTTACTGACACCATTCTGAACTATTGCATTCTGCAAAGTGGGAAAATAATAATCTTTATGCATTCAGAGAGAATATTACCTGTATGAAACTGATCAGTTTCTCTCTCTAGACCAATGCCACGCCTCATTCAATGCTTGATATTGTACTTTTTAGCAGCATTGCATGGATCTTTGCATTATGAGAGTAATACAGTGTGAAAACTTTGGACATGAACATTCTGAACATACCTGCTATAATTCAGCTTTCTATATATTGTATATTTTGATGATGGCACCCAGTTTCCTGTGAGACTTTACCAGTTACTCTATAGTCATATAAAGTCGTATAAAGTGTCATGTGTGTCATGCATAAATAATCTGCCCAGCCCAAACGGGCTTATAAGACACCATTATTTAAGATAAGATAAGATAAAATAAGATGAACCTCAGCAAACAGAGTGAACCACAGGAGAGGTAAAGGTATACAAAAATTATAAAAACAATAATAGAGATAGAGAGTGATAGAGAGAAGATACAGAGTGAATGGGTGAACATAGTGTATGCAGTCCGTCAATGAATAAATGTAGTATGTGCAATAAATATATGTAATATGTACATGTGTGCAGTCTATAAAGTGGTATATAGGATGTATAGTGTAAGTAAGTGTAAAGTGCGCCAGTGGTTAGAGTCCAAGATGGTTGCAGATAGTGCATGTTTAAAGGCAGATAATGCATGTTTAAACTTCTTAAAGTCCTAATAGTTCTCATGTAGGGGTCAGCCTTGGTTGTGGAGCCTGTTTAGCCTATTTAGAAAATAAAGAAAAGACAAAGACAGAAACCAGAGTAGCAGTATAAATTACAAATAATACTGAACAAATAAATCATCCTGACGCTTTTTTCAGACTTGAGAAACAAAAGTAGCCGACTTATTAACATCAAAATTAAACAGCTGTTAAATCCATTTTGTCATCATCCGAACACCAAAACATTTCTGGATTTTAAACAGACATTTAATCTAAGTATGGACAATCCAAAAGGAAATGTGATTCATTTTCAACTTCTCCTAACTTGCATACTTCACACAACCTGTTGTCCTCCAGGATGTTTTTAAATCTACCGACGTCACGGCCAGAGGAAGGATAACCTAGCCCTAACCGAGAGGAAGGATAACCTAGCCCTAACCGAGAGGAAGGATAACCTAACCCTAATCCTAGAGGAAGAATAACCTAACCCTAACCCTAGCCCTAACCCTAGAGGAAGGATAACCTAGCCCTAACCCAGAGGAAGGATAACCTAGCCCTAACCCAGAGGAAAGATAACCTAACCCTAACCCTAGAGGAAGAATAACCTAACCCTAACCCTAGAGGAAGAATAACCTAACCCTAACCCTAGCCCTAACCCTAGAGGAAGGATAACCTAACCCTAACCCTAGCCCTAACCCTAGAGGAAGGCTAACCTAACCCTAACCCTAGAGGAAGGATAACCTAACCCTAACCCTAGCCCTAACCCTAGAGGAAGGATAACCTAACCCTAACCCTAACCCTAACCCTAGAGGAAGGATAACCTAACCCTAACCCTAGCCCTAACCCTAGAGGAAGGCTAACCTAACCCTAACCCTAGAGGAAGGATAACCTAACCCTAACCCTAGCCCTAACCCTAGAGGAAGGATAACCTAACCCTAACCCTAACCCTAACCCTAGAGGAAGGATAACCTAACCCTAACCCTAGCCCTAACCCTAGAGGAAGGATAACCTAAGCCTGACCCTAGAGGAAGGATAGCCTAACCCTAACCCAGAGGAAGGATAACCTAACCCTAACCCAGAGGAAGGATAACCTAACCCTAACCCTAGAGGAAGGATAACCTAACCCTAACACAGAGGAAGGATAACCTAGCCCTAACCCTAGAGGAAGGATAACCTAACCCTAACACAGAGGAAGGATAACCTAGCCCTAGAGGAAGGATAACCTAACCCTAACACAGAGGAAGGATAAACTAACCCTAATCCTAACCCTAGAGGAAGGATAACCTAAACCTAACCCTAGAGGAAGGATAACCTAACCCTAACCCAGAGGAAGGATAACCTAACCCTA
>CAKAOI010029072.1:0-18347 GCA_916701655.1 Sebastiscus albofasciatus | reverse complement strand
CCTGACTTCCTGCTCATCTCTCCTGGATTCCTGCTCATCTCTCCTGACTTCCTGCTCATCTCTCCTGACTTCCTGCTCATCTCTCCTGACATCCTGCTCATCTCATAGATTCCACTGAAAACTGTTTCAGCTGGAGAAGCGTCACATATTCTGGACGCCAAATCTCCCAAAATTCCTTCCCTCTCGTCTCATTGGAAGCCACATGGAGGCATCTTATACTCAAACTGTTAAAATCACAAACACAATACCACAATGCATTTCTCCTGACTCAGATCTCGCCACATCTCCTCATGATGTCATTTTTGCGGTGAGCCTTTAAAACAACTTTTTTCCTCGAAGCCGGTCAGACCGAGTCCAGCTGTACGGAGGGAAAACGCTGCTGAACAAAAACCACGGGGCCGGCCCCGCTGGCTCGCCGCCGGCTCCACCGCTTTGTGGTCAGTCAGAGTCCGCGGACATGCAGAGGCATGTTTAACAGACCGCGGCGAGCAGACGCTGCCAAGAGAGAAGCACAGCACCGTTTCCATTCACACTTTAAGCTTTCATCAGACGCTCAGCAGCTTTTTAAAGAAGTCAGCAGGTAGATTCAGACTCTTTCACTCGTCTACGGGAGTTTAGCCTCTTTTGCCTGACGGACCCGGTAGTAGTCTCTAAATAGTAATAGTTTCTAAAAGACGAGGCCTCAAAGCGACTGAAACAACACTCCAAGTGGATTTGTTTTCATGATACAACCTCCGAAAGAAGTTTGTGCCGTTAAAACGGATCTTCGTTAACGTTGACAGCCCCGATTTGAACGCCTTCCCGTGAGACCGGGTTGCTCTTCTCCTCTGCCTGAGGCCGACAGGTTGGAGAAACAGGCTTGTAACCAAAAGCTCTTTCAAATCTCTGGACCAGGAAAGTGAAAGAGCATCATTAACCCATCATCATCTCTCTCCTCTCTTTCTCTCTCTTTCACCGACTTGGCACAAAGTCTCATTTTGACCTCTTTCTGATACTACCACTCTTTTTTAAGACTTAAATGAACCCGTATTATACTCAGAATCATGACTTTATTCTCTTTCAGACGTGCTCTGAATCAAACATCTCCCAGATGTTCCCATCAGTCAGAGTCCTTTGTGTTTCCCCCGAGACATCAAACCGTACAACACCTCTCTGGGGAGGAGGGGGACGAAGGAGGACGGTCTGCAGGACGGATAATGATAATGCACACAGTGCTGGTTTTACTGTATTCTACCAACAATGTACAGCTTTATTCTGCACTAAACCTCAGTTCTTATCCCACATTATATTCCATATTTGACATTTCTTAATCCCCTGGTCTCTATATCTCCTATATTTTATCACCCAGCACTATATCATTATATCTTTTTACTAATATATATTTGCACTATGGAACTGAGAGGCTGGAACAATAAAGTTTCTATCTATCTATCTATCTATCTATCTATCTATCTATCTATCTATCTATCTATCTATCTATCTAAACCATCTTTAGTCCCTATCTTCTGTCGTTGTTCTCTGAGTCTCTATTTAAAGTTACTAATGTGTTTCTCTGCCGTTGGCTCAGATCATCCAACAACAGTCAACACAGAGCTCTCCTTTAATCCTGGTTTGGTCCCTTCAGGTATCCACATCACATCTCTGTTAAACACATCTCGGGGATGATGAGCCGGCGAGGGGAAACGGGGATGATCCCGGTCAGACGTGGTGACGTGGCGGTCCCTGACAGCTCTCTATGAATCCGACCCAAACGTCAGACTTTCTCTAAATCACGTTTGTCTCTTCAACGCGCCGACAGCGAGTTCAAAATGTCCCACAAACTGACAGGAGTTTAAATCTTTTCGTTTAAACAGCGACTCTTCAGTCCAGTCGTTTGTTTTTATCACCGCCGGAGGGGTTCAACCTGCGTGACGTGACGTTCAGGTGTCCTTGAGCTTGACACTGATCTCCAGACGGCTAACAGATTTATGGCGACCTCTGACCTCTGACCTCTCTGAGGAGGTAGATAAATGAAGAATGTCACCCTCGGGGATCGATTCTGCATCACTTTCTCTGTTTCTCTCTGAAGATCCTGAGGATTTAATCACGACTTCATTCAGAGAGATCTCTTCTGAAAGAGTATTTTTTAACTTGGAGCTGAATGGAGGAGATTTTTATCTTGAAACTTTACTCAAACGTCTCCCTTCACGTTCCACTACGGCCTTCATTTCTCCTGCCTGAGGGGGGAGAGACATTTCAGAAGTAAAAGACAAAGACGTTAAATATAAATGATGGCCGAAACTGCCAGAGGATCAGCTGTCACCTCAGTACAGCAGGTAATATCTAAATCACCGGCTGACAGTCTGTACTTTTATTACAAATTGTCCAATGAGAGGCAGACTTCCTGCTGACACTCGACACCTCGCCCTGCAGCAGACGCACAGAGGCATGCTGGGAGGTAAAACCACAGAGCAGCAACAACCCCTCCTAAAGCCTCCCGATCCGAGAGCAGGGAGTCGGACGGAGGAGGAGAAGCGATCCTCCTCCCTGCTGGCGCTCCTCGGCCGCTCTGATGATGTAATTGTTTAATAACAGTGACACAATATTTTCCAGGCGAGCGTCCCGGCAGCGGCTGCAGAGCGTTCTTCACGCTCTCAGAAGAGCTTATGGATCCTTGTTAAACGTTGCGATGTTGTTGCAGCAGAGCGTGTTGTTAATGAGTGTTGCTATCAGCACCACGGCTCCGACTGACCTCCTCTACAGAGGGTAACACCTCCCTCCTGATTGGTCCTCGAAGCCAGCGTCTCACTGCAGAATCTCTGATTCACATCAGGTCAAAGAAAGGTTCCCTCAGATACAGCCCGTTTTACTGCTGCTGCTTTAACCACAGGTTGTGTTTCTTATGTTGGATAGCGTCGTAAAATCAAGCTGCTGTTTTGAACTCGAAAAGAAATGTTAAATCTCAAAAAACCCCAACAGACGACACAGAAAGGTTTCTCTTTTTTGGGCGTATGACTAAAACCTTAACGAACACAGCGGCTCCCTGAACTTCATGACCATCAGGAGGTGTCTTATGATCCTGTTTGATCCTGTTTGAACCGATCTAAAATAAAAACTAGAGCTATCGATTGATTCAAATATTAAATCGCAGTTAATCACATGATTGTCTGTAGTTAAAGGGACTCTATGGAAGAATCAGAATGTGTTGTTAACAGCTTCACCTGTGTCCGTTAAGTCAACTAAAGTCAGCGTCCTGCTGCTGGCCTTGTGCTGCTCTACATAGACATGAAGGAGCATCACTCAACACAGTGAGGAGACACACGTCAGCTAAAAGCACAGCATCACTCTAGAGTTCAGCTGCTTGGCAGTAATGTTAGCTGACCAGACCAAGGTCTCTCCATCAATCGCTGCTGATCCTAGTGTTGGCTTTTCCGAAGGGAATGGGGGAGACACCGGAGTTTTGGTGGGAGACGATAACGTTTCTCTCTGCGGAGCTCCGTCACTTCACAAGACACGGGAAACCTCTGTTGGTCTGGAGGAGCTGCAGCAGTTATTTCTGCACAAACGTCCACTGAACATTCACTAGATATTCTCAGAGCTAAACTAACTCTTCTGCAGTGTGGAGTGTGTTTGAAAATGGACATGACAGTTTTTCCTCAGCAAAATTTATCATAAGTTTGGAGCGTTATTTAACCTCCTTCACGACCAGCTAGTCTGACCTGGTTGGTACCGATGGATTCATCAGGTATTCTAGTTTCATGATACCAGTATCTTCACTCTAGCTTTAAAACTAGTTGTGTTAATCGGTTAAAGAACTTAGTGGCGTTAACGCGATAATAATGCGTTAACTTTGACAGCCATACTGTTTTCTGTTTTTCTTTCTTGTGTTTTAGTTTCACACTGGGCTCCTGTGTTCACCTCGTTTCATAGCATCTCTTTCATGTGAGTTTAGATAACGGCCTCGTTAAGCACTTTGTGACTGATGTCTGTGTGTCTCTACTGTATATAAATACATTTGAATTACTTTGAGGAGCCTTAAAATGTCTTCAAAACTCCAGTTAGTGTTGTTAAATGACCTGTTTTAGTTTGGTATCTGTAAACTCATCCTGCAGAAGTCTCATATAAAATAAGGATTACATGAGAGGCACTAACTGGAGCTACTGGAGGACAAGCAGGAAAGTGAGTCTCTTAAACTCTGAAGTGAGAATCATCGTCCATCGCTCCCCCTCCGGCTGGATACTCAACATGAGTCACACCGTCTATTGATCATCTGTATCACACCCAGCCGATGCAGGTCGGTGTCTCCCTCCCTTCAGTCCATCAGAGAGTCTGAACTGGATGTAATCAATAAATATGAAAAGGCAGCCTCGCTTTGCGTCGCTCGGAGCTTCATTTTTACAACCTGCAGAGGAACCATCTGTTAGTCCGAGCAACATAACTCTTCAGGAACACGTCTGTAGTTGCATGTGAGCCGCTCCGACTGTAATATACAACACATTTGGAATCTCAGGCATCTGCAGTATCTGCATGACCTCGGGATGTCCAGCGAGAACAAAGAGGAGCGATTCGATTGATGTGTCACGCCTAGAACTAAAAGAACTTGATATAATTCAACCATTAAAGACACATTTGGACCCTAAAGCACCCTCCCAGACTGCTGTCTAGGGATCGCTCCTGCACGTCTGTTCCATGCAGCAGGTTCATCAGGTCTGTGTCCATCCAGCTCTCTGCTGGTTCTCACCTTGTGGAAGCTGCCGTGGAAGATCCTCTTCACTCGATCGTTGTCGAACGTGACCCTCTGGATCTCCCCGCGGGTGTCTTTGTTGTAGAAGGAGACCGTCTGTCTGGAGGCTGAGCAGAGAGACAAACAGACATGTTATACTCTCTGAGGTTCACATCCAAACTGAATTCATTTGCCTCATTCACAAAAACATTATGCAAATTCTTCTGCAAACAAACTCCTCAAAAATGACACCCGGCTTTTATCTGAGACTCAAATGTGTAACGTGGCGGTGGAGCCGGCCGTCGCTCTCGTCTCCGTGGTCAAATGTGCCGACGCTACGACTGTAGAGCACCCAGATACTGACATGTCTGTTCTCTGCATTGAAACGGCCCCGATGGAGCTGACCATGGATGGATAAAGAGAACGGAGCTGACGGGAGAGCTAGAGACGGACCTTGGAGAAGATCACTTTTTATCTTATCTTTTCAAAGTTATGAACAGCAGCTTTAAAGCAAAGGTTTGATATTTTGGGAAATTGTCTTTCTGACGTGTATTTAGATGAGAAGACTGACGTTAAATATGAAGCTGGAGCTAGTTAGCTTAGCTTAGCACAAAGACTGGAAACAGGAATCTTTGGCTTCATCGTCGAGCTTCTCATCTAACTCTCCATCAGTAAGTGAATCTTCCCCAAACTATTCCTTTAATGCTGCGGATAGTTCCTCCCTGTAGGGGATCAGAACGTCGGTGTGGTCCAGCGGTTGTTACTGAAGAACCACAACTGAAGGATTTCCACCCCAGCAGAAAGTCCTGCTGACGGACTGAAACCGGGTCTTCAGGAGAGCCGGCTGAGCCCCGACGACGACACGACGAGACTCTGGCGGTTAAAAGGAGTCGGCTCGGTTATCAGCAGCCGGAGGAGCACAGCCGGCTCATTACAGCCCGCTCTACTCTACTCTGTCCATGAACACACACAATGAAGCCCAGCTGCTCCACACACTCACGCACACACACACACACACACACACACACACACACACACACACACACACACACACACACACACACACACACACACACACACACACACACCAGTGGATCAGTGGATCAGAACACAGTATCAGGAGGGTATTTACGGTTGATGGTGACGCCGGTCTCTGGCTTGTGGTCTTTGCTGGACACCTGCCAGATGTCGAAGGGCTCGCTGGGCGAGTCTGGCAGCAGGCGGAACATCAGGATGATGGTGTAGGCGTGGGGGAGACCGTCAGGGTGGATCTCTCTGTTCAGGAGACACAGACACACCACATGTTGGATTAATATGATCACCTGTGATCCAGACAGCAGCACAGAGGGTAAAGAGGATACTAGCACAAGTACATTTACACAAATACTACACTTATTCAAGGTACTTTATGCTACTTTATACTTCAACTCAGGGTCTGAAATGAACTTTTCTCACCGTCGGCCAGTGACACGTACATTTTTGAGTGCAGAACTTGTAGTGGAGTATTTTCCCGGTGAGGTAATAGTACTTTTACTGCAGTAAAGGTATACTACTTCCAGCTCTGAATGGGACGTATAAACTCAGTTGTAATGACGTGTTGCTGCTTCTACACGAGTAAAAGGATTTTAAGAGTGTTTCCACCACCGGCTCATATTTTGTCTTTTATATCTCTCGGAGCAGGATGTTTCTCATTTGTTCCTCTGATGTCACTACACATTTTGGAAAAGTCAAACTTGGAGAGGAGTCAGAACTCAAGCTGTTTTCCACCTCTTTGGTGTTGCATGTGATGTTCTGGATTGGGGACGCCTGCGTTGGGCGGTGGCCAGCGTTAACAGTCTAGTTTGCGGTTAGATTTGTACTCAGTGGCCTGTCGGAGGCTTCAGACTGGAGGAGGAAGAAGAAGAAGAGGGATGGAGGCTGGCTGGCTGCGTTGTGTCGTGACCTGCAGCCCGGTCGGCGCTGCGTGACCTCACGGAGCGGCGTCGTAAATCCACTGACCCAGTTTGTAAAGAGAACGAGCTCAAACAGTCGAGACACAGCTGGCAGAACGGGACTCTTTAGCATCTCAGTGTCGTGATATCAACAAGACAACGGGAGACAATAAGAGCAATTAACTAAAGATGAATCAATGAATCATTCAAACGGTGTCTGAACGACTTAAAGGAGCTCTTCTTCATGTCGCTCTGAAGGGAGGAAACCTCACTGGTTGAGCTTTAACTCAACGGGAGGAACTGAACCGATACACACTAGTCGTACTAAGTTATCTTTGTTAGCACGTTAGCTCAGCTGACCGTCTAAAGAAGCCACTGTTCCACTAGCATCAAACGGGAGTGTATCTACTGTATGCTCCCCAGCTTAATATCCTCTTAATATTACACACTAAAGCTCCGGTCACACTGAAACACATCGCTAGAAACGCATCACCTGCAACACCATTGTTTTCCTATAGTACGGCGCCCTGCCGTGCACACCTCTCTTGCGCTGTGCGTTCAAGGCGCGGTCAATGTCACACTTGACCCAGGCAGCCAATGAAATCAAGCAAGAGGCAGACTTTACTACTTTACCACTTCCTGTTTTAATGCCGGTAGATGTGGTAGGGATAGCTAGTTAGCTGTTGGACTGTGAGAGGGGGAATTCATATTGTATGTTAGTTTCATGCACGCTACAAAGAGAAAGAGAGATCCCATTCGCCTGGTTGCAAGCACACAGCCCCGCTCTACGGGCGCACCACTGGTTTTTGCCCGACGCACTTTGCTGAAGTGCTTTTGAAGCGGCTGCGTCTGTGGAGACGCATCTCTGTCTGATCGAGGCCTATTGCAGGAAAACCTCTGTGTCATATTTAAAACATGGGTGAAAAGACATGGATGGTTTACTGAACGGGCTCAAAGTGTCATTTCAGCCTCCGGAGCAGGCAGAGTGTGATATCATGTGAGACTCACGTTGTGGGCTGAGTCAGGAAGGCGTTCTTGTGGAGTCTGTACGCCGTGTAGCTGTTGAAGGAGCCCGGCTCCATGGAGACGCCTTTAACGTAGCCGTAGGTCTTCTCCGTCAGGTTGAACGCCTCCAGCATCCGGAAGCCTGAAACACAACCAATCAGGAGCTTTGACTGAGGAGTTCAGGAGGAACTTAAATCCAATCTTCCTGCGTCGTTGTTTTTACTCACCAGGTGATGTAAATCCATTCAGGAAGATCAGCGGACAGGCTGCGGAACAAGAAGAGACGACATTTATATGAACGGAACATTTAAAACCTTCCAGGTTGTTTTATTGCCGTGGATTTCGTGCGAACTTACAGGAAGTTGCGGTTTCACAAATGAAGGTGATCAGGTTTTCTTTGATGGTGTCGAAAGCGTCAAAGTCGTCCACGACGAAGACGTGTCTGTCGCTGGGTTTGCTGCCGATCTCCTGCAGCTCCACGAAGTCCACGTCGGCGACGCCGATGGAAAAAACGCTGTAACCTGAAGACACGACGTAGAAATACAGTCAGAATATAAGACGTTTACTGAATTCTGATTAATGAGCCCAGAGAGACGGAAACCAGCCACGCAAACCAGAACCAGAGCAGTTACAGGGATATTCTTTATTCAGATCGGTGCTACATGTTTCTATTTGACTAAATGACTGTCCAACTAAAAGATGAAACTGGTCTGTACTAACTAAAAGTTCACATTGTTCTCTTTTCTAACAGGTCAAGCTTATAGAAATAGGACTGAGATACTGTCGTTACCTGCGTGCTGCAGCTTGGCGGCGCTCTTCTTCACCTCGTCCTGAGAGCGTCCGTCTGTGATCGCGACGACCACCTTGGGGACGTTTCTCCTCATGCCGTTCTCAATAGAGAAGGCCTTCTCGTAGGTGTGTTTCAGCGCCACTCCTGCTCGACAGAGAGAAACTGTGTCAGTAAAACAACTAACGGACCGTCTGTCTGTCTGTCTCCGTCACCGAGGCGTGTGGCGTGCGGTCGAACCTGTCTTGGTGTTTCCTCCTCGGTAGCGGATGAGGTGAAGTGCAGACATGGCGATGCCTTTGTCTTTATAAGCGTTCAGCCTGAACTCGGTCTTTGCGTCGTCGCTGTACTGAACGAAGGACACCTGATGGGAGGATCACATCACGGACATCAGCAAGAAACCAGGTGACGTACAGTCAGATATAGATATATATCAGTCAGATATAGATATGGATCGGTCAGATATAGATATATATCAGTCAGATATAGATATGGATCAGTCAGATATAGATATGGATCAGTCAGATATAGATATAGATACATAGATATATAGATACAGTAGTTCAGTTTCACCAGCAGGACGACCTCTAACATCATGATTTTAAAAAGGGAAATCTAATCATGTATACATCCTGCACACGTTGAGCTTAATTACTCTGTTACTACGGTTTTAAATGTGCGAATAAACACTATTGTTTATTGACGTCAGAGCGCTCCACTGTCCAGCCATTGGATCAATACCAACCTGCATCCCTGACGGTCCAATGACATCGAAGGCAGAGATCATGCCGGAGACAAAGTGCACGACTTTGGTGAAGCTGTCCTCGCCGATGCTCCAGGAGCCGTCGATGAGGAACACCACATCTGCTTTGGCACCTCTGCAAACTGAGGCAAGAAATATAAGTCAGCACGGAGCTTTAAAGTCCACCAGCCAGACCTCAGGGCTACGGAGGACAGAACCTGCAAAAATCTAAAATAAATGACTCAATTAATAAACAAATATGTCATTAAAAATGTTTATTAAAAATAAATGTAGCCATTAATCAATTGATAAAATGTGACATAAATTGATATTTTTGTTTTAATTTGCTTCTTTATTTATTTATCTTTGTATTAATTCACTTATTTATTTATTAATTATACTTTTATTTTTATGTATTAAATATTTTTATTTTTTTAAATGAATTTATTTATTTTTGCATTTTTTTTATTTATTTATTTTTACATTTATTTGAATTTTTTATATTAAAAATTGTATCAATTAATTAATGGCTACATTTATTTTTAAAATATGTTTTGTTACAGTTAATGACATATTTATTTATCAAGCCATTTATTTATTTATTCATTTATTTTTGATTTTGGCAGATTCTGTCCTATTTTTTTATTCATTTTATATTAAAACAATTTATCAATTAATTAATGGCTATATTCATCTTAAATATTATTTTGTTATATTTAAGGACTTATTTATTTATTTATCTTTGTATTAATCAATTAATTAATTAATTTACTATTTCGTTTAATTTTCCCTTTTATTTGTTGATATATTTATTTTTTATTAATTTTAAAATAAATTTATTTATTTTTGCATTTATTTATTTTTACATTTATTTGTATTTATTTTAGCATTTATTTTATAATTAAAATTGTATCAATTAATTAATGGCTACATTTATTTTTAATATTATTTTGTTACATTTAATGACATATTTATTTATTGATACATTTATTATTTATTTATTTATTTTGGCAGGCTCCGTCCTCCATACATGGCAGCACAGCAAACACTGGCAGAGAAAACGGCATGAACACACGGCATCGGTATTGTTTGGAGGACAGCGAAAAGTCTGAGAAAAATGACGTGATGGGACCGCGGATAGTAAATACCGATAAAAATAAAAAAACAAGCCACACTTGGTGACCAGAAGGGTTGAAAGTGAGCTCTCGTTAATCGGTTCCTGTCAGACGAAAACGAATCGGCCAAAAAGCTTTGAGTAATCTTGCCTCATGTGATGCAGCCGCTCAGAGATTTATAAACAAGTTTCACACAATACGAGACACAAACTGATTCTCTGGACTCGTCTGTTTTCCACTAAACGGGCGTGTTCCCCTTCCCGCGCCCTGCGGGGCCAGCAGCACATGTGGCGGCTATTAATTCACCGCTGGCGCGAGTCGGATCCAGAAGGCGCTCGAACCGCCGCCTCGGCCAGAACGCCGCCGCATTGAGGAGTTTCCAATCAGAGCCGAGCTTGAATGAAAAGACTCGATCCATTCAGTGCCGGGGTGATCCAGCTTTTCCTCTGACAGTCCTTCTGGGATGTTGGACCTGCTGGTTCTGAATGTGTCAGCGCTTTATGGCGTCCTGGGAGGAGGTTTTAACTTCTTCTGTTCCCATCATTTCATTAAAAAAAGAGACTTACTGAACTCTCAGTTAACTCGCGGAAATATTGAGCTAACCAGCTCGTTGGCTCGGTCACTAAAAAAACAACAAGTCCACGCATTTTATACAAAACATATACGTTCATCTAACAAATACATTTATCTGAAGCACACAACTGTCTGCAAACGATGTGTCTCTTGTGGAGCAGTTTGTCCTCCAACAGAGGAAATTACATAAAAGCTAATAAGCCACGATCGCTTCCTTCATTTTAGACTCTCCAGCTCCCTCAAAGCTCAGCGCTGTCTGACAATGGTGCAAATTTCACACTAGAGTTTTCACCAGAGTTGAACTTGACGCTACCGTATCACCGCGCAGAAGGAATGGTAAATGGACTTGGACTTAAATAGCGCTTTTCTAGTCTTCTGACACTCAAAGCGCTTTACACTACATGTCAGCATTCACACACTGATGGCAGAGGCTGCTAAGGTGCCAACTTTGCCCATCAGGATCTAATCTAAATACTCATTCACACGCCGATGGCTATGCCTTCAGGAGCAATTTGGGGTTAAGGGTCTTGCTTAAGGACACATCGACATGTGACCTGGATGAGGCGGGGATCGAACCACCGACCTTCCGATTGGTGGACAACCTACTCTATCCCCTGAGCCACAGCTGCCAAGGAAGCATGCACCAACTCGCGGACGAGGAGCTTGTGATCTCACGATACACAAGATGTAAATATGAACATTGTCCTCAGAAGAAGATAGTTCCTACATGAAACTGCTCACAACGAGGTCTGTGGATTATCTTGAGTAACAGCGTCAGGGTTTCTGGACAGAGATGTCGCTGTTGAGTTTTTCAAATGTATTTTTGGCGTTTTGAGCACCACAAGCTGAGTGCCCTCTAGTTCCGTTATTATTTTAATTAAGGTTCCATTAAAAACCATGCAGTTTCTTGCAATTCAATCGCCGAAAAATGCAGAAATCTCCAAAATGTCAAAAAATTTTGATTCCAAATCACAGTGTGGCTTTTTCTATGGTGTTCCTCAAGGTCTTGGTGTCTTAATGTGGTATTTTGGAGGGATTATTGATCATTTTGATCGATTCTCAGGTGGTAAAAAATGGTTAGATTTAGCACTAAATCTGTGTAACAAATGGTATCAACATATGAGACATAATAGAGCATGGGGATGAGCATCATATGCCTCTATCATCATGTTCTAAACCCTGATACACTTTTAAAATGTATATAAATGAACTAATTCGTGTGTATTTATGACTAGAACAACTTGACACTCAGTGCTGAGCTGCATCTTAAATTAATCTCCAGGTTCTCAGCTTTCGGATGATGTACACCACTTCTATGTGACATCTACTGCTGACCTGCTATCTCCCCCTAAAGACCCCCTGTCTCCCCCTAAAGACCTTGGGGGTTCAGCGTCTGCGACACTTCAACATGCAGACGGTACAAACCAGGGTTCAAACCGCCGACCTTAAAGGACGACCCGCTCTACTCACTGAGCTACAGACACACAGCGCTGAGCTGCGTCTCGGGACGAGGAGTGTCCGTGGTTATCGATTACGAGACATTTGAGTTGAGTGGTGACTATCAGCAATCGTGATGTCACTGCTTTATGTAAAGTGTAAGACAGAAAAACAATTGTATTCACAGACATCTGTGCTACAAAAAAACATGAACTATGACTAGGACTGTGGGTGCTTACCTGCCCACGCCGGGGGGATGGTGGGAGGAGGCGATGGGGTCGGTGGGAGCGTTGGAACCGGAGTTGGCTTCACCACTGTGAGAAACAAAAACTGCCATCAGTGTATTTATAATGAATACAGAACAACAGTAAACATGTCATGTGATGAGGTCACCGTGTTGGATCGGCGCTGTGAGGTGATGTCACTCTCTGTTTGTATCAGGCTTCATGTCTCAGACATCACAGTTTACAGTTTGGAAAGATCTCGTAGCTCGTTCCTACAACCATGTTTCCTTTTGTGTATTTGAGGCGACGGCTGAGGAGGGGTTTGAAGTGATATATATGTGTATATATATATATATATATGTATATATATATATATATGTGTATATATATATATATATATATATATATATATGTGTGTATATATATGTACATATATATGTGTATATATATATATACACATATATATATATACACATATATATCACTTCAAAAATTTAAATTAAATTGACATAAATCTTTATTTATTTATCTTTGTATTAACTCACTTATTTATTTATTTACTATTTTGTTTAATTTTACCTTTTATTTTTTAATTTTAAATTAATTAATTAATTTTGTATTCATTATTTATTTATTTTTACATTCATATTTATTTATTTATTTATGCATTTATTATATATTAATTATTATTATCAATTAATTAATGGCTACATTTTTTTGACATATTTATTTATATATTTATCGAGTTATTTGTTCATTTACTTTTTATTTTGACAGATTCTGTCCTATTTTTTAAAATGTATTTTATATTTATAATTTTATCAATTAATGGCTACATTTATTTTTAATATTATTTTTGTTACATTTAATGACATATTTATTTATTTATCTTTGCATTCATTTACTATTTTGTTTAATTTTCCCTTTTATTTGTTGTTGTTTTTTTAATTAATTTTAAAATTAATTAATTAATTTATTTTTATATTTATTTTTGCATTTATTTTATTTTTAAAATTGTATCAATTAATTAATGGCTACATTTATTTTTAAAACGTAGAAATTTCTATAACATAGAAAATTTATTTTTTTTCTACTGGATTTAAACATGTCTCATAGCTAAGTTGTACATTTAGTACTACTGATCAGATGAGGCTCCAATGAGTGTGAAGATTAAAACAACAACTCACTTGTTCTCTCTTTGGCGCTGACTCCGGGACCCTCCAGGTTCGGCGTCTGAACGAAGACGGTGGCGGTGTACAGAGCGTCGGGAGAAAGTCCGTCGAAGCAGTACTGAGGCACGCCGGCGGGGATGGTGATCTCATGCTGTCCGTTACTGGAGGCTGCAGGAGGAAGGAGAGATATTTAATCCACCAATCGTCAGAGTATCAATCAGAATAAAATCACATCATGCAGGGAAACCGTATTAGAGCCTTTGGGCTTTTCAATCCGTAGTTCTGTGAGCTGTATTTTCTGTTTTGTTGCTAACGAAGGAAAATAAAAGATCACTTAATGCTGCTTAAATTCCACGAAAGCACTCGACCCAACAACAGTGAAATGTTTACGTCTCTGCAGGGCCGGGCAGTGATGTATTAATGATGAGCTTTCCTATTTACACTCTGCGTTCTGCTGAGCACAAACAAACAAAGCCTGTTTATCTCAGAGGAAGCTGCCAGACGTGATGAGCGCTGCTTTTCAGTGGGGCTTTTTTCGGAGGGGCTTGATAGAAGAAGGATTTTATCATTCTCTGTCATGACGCAATACCTTCAGAATGAGCTCTGTAATGTCAACAAGTTATGATCGAAGTCACTTACTATAAATCGTTCTGGGAAAACACGCAAGTCTCTCGTTCAGATCTGCTCCAGAACAGTGGCCCCTCGTTTATCAAGATACAGAGCGATGTTGACTAAATATAGTCCCTGAGATATTTCAGCTGCTATTAGAGAACCTTTAAAGAACTGGCAGCCACATGTTCTCCTTCTGACTTCAGGGGTTTTAAAAATACGGAGGATATATCAGCGTAGGATCACAGTTTTTCCAGCCCGCTGTCGACTGATTTGTTGACTTGAGCGCAGCGACGGAGCGGTTCTGATCCTCTGGTTGTGGTTAGAGCTATCATCTGTCTCACGCTAGCAGACACACATTTGTTCTGGCAGCCCGTCACAACGTCCCGATCGGCTAATGACTACCATATAGATATTTAAATACGGATGGGTCTTTCCTCCTCTTCAACCGCTAACCCGTGTCCAACGTGTGAATAAGAACCAGATGCCATTCAAAGACCCCTGCAGTAATTGAAAAGGATGTGATCTTCAGACACAATTAAAAAAGGCCGGTGGTCGGACGCTTTCAATCCACGCCAAGACGTGCATCCTGCTTGGAGTAATAATCAGGAGGAGGAGGAGGCCTGAAGATAAACAGTCTCTGAGAGGAGAAAACAGTCTAGACGTGATCCCGACAGCCGACACAGTCCGCTAAACGCCGTGAAGGTTCCGCCTGTAGCACCGAGATGAGCTCATCTGGAGATGAACATCTGCTGGGAGTCTCGTTGCACACGTTACCACACGCACCGCCTCGAACCAGTCACCTCCGATCAGGATCTGAGTGTTGAAGTGGACCACACCGCCGCCGGCGTCAGGTGCACACGTGAACCTAATGCTTCTGCAGCAGGTAGTAGTGGTGGGGCAGGATTAGTGGGGACAGCTGCTGCTGTTGTTTTATCTAGTTTATTGCAAAATGATTTACAAGACATTTTAATGAGAAATGAATTTGTGTTGTGGCTGTTTGGGGTTTTCTCTCCTGGGACGATGCACATTGATCAGCATCACTGTAACGGCTGGTCCAGACTACACAATATCTACCACCCAACTCGTATCAGCTCATCCTTCAGTCCAAGTGGACGTTTGTGCCAAGTTTGAAGAAATTCCCTCCAGGTGTTCCTGAGATATCACGTTCACGAGAACGGACGGACGGACAAACAACCCGAGAACATGAAAACCTAAAACAGGCATAAAATCGGTGCATGTGGTGGAACTGGAGGAGACTTACGGTCCGCTGGGTGGAGCTTGATGCGGTAGGACGTGGCCGCCCTGTGAGCGGTCCACTTGATGCAGAACTTGTCGTGGTCGACGTCGTACGTCTCGATGTTGGTCACGTTCAGGTAGACTGCAGACGACAGAAATCAAACACATCAGAGAGACAGCTTCAGTCAAACGTTTCAGAACTATCCTGTGAAATGGTTTGAGAAATATTTCCTTTTGCTCTGGTTTATGTGACGTTAAATGAACTTTTTCAGCACTTTCAACACCATTTTTATGAAGTCTCAAAACACCAGGAACCAGAGCAGTTTGTACGTCATGTAGGACGAGTCCAAGACAGATCAAGATGTTTGAAACAGGGCAAGTCACAGGTCTCCATAAGAAGATTCAACTTCATTCAGAGAGCTACTGTACGGACTAGCTTTAGAGAGCGGAGACAAAATGATTTGAAACACTTTACCAGGATGAAGGTTTTCACATTCAAGGCTTAAGTTAAGTTAAGTGTTTCTGCAGGAAGTCAAACCTCATAACAGTCAATAACTTTTCTATTAAAAGTTTGAATTCTGGAGTCAACTCTGGCACAAATGACTTCACAGTTTTTGGGAGGCAGAAACATTAACGGTGAAGAAAATGTGTTGTGATCTGGATTAACATTTCTTGACAGTATGCCTCTTTCCCCACAGAGTTCCTGTACGTACGTGTGGTTCCCTGCCCCGGCAGCGGTCCACTCGCGCCGCCGGAGTACTGAGCGATCACTTTCAGGTCGTAGGTGGTTCCAGGCAGCAGGTTGTGCAGCGTGTACGACGTCACGTCGCCCACAAAGAAGTCTACGGGCCGGTCCGAGCCTGGAGACACAACAGAGATTAAAACATTGTGTAACCAAACATCGATCACAACGATCTGGGAAGCAGGAGTTCAACATCGAGCCCTAAAGAGCACAAACTCTTCACAATCTGAGTGAAACAACAACTCTTTATTTTCTCTGTTTCTTTATTTGACTTTAAGGAGTAGTTACTAATCTTCCCCGTCTAACTCCTCTTCTGAACTGGACATCAGATAGTTTCAGTTTTTCCTAACGAAGATGTCCTAACCTGCTCCGTGCGTCAGCAAACTGACAGAGTTTAGCGTACCTCCAGCTGATTCTCAATCAAGGCTGACAGTTAATCAATATTGTGCTCTCTCTGTAATAGAGAGACTCTTCATTCAGAGTCCAGCCGGAGTTCGCTCAGTCGCTGTGTGTTATAAGAGGAAGCAGAGTTTTATTCTCACCTGCAGGAGCGTAGATGAGTCGGTATCCCTGGACTGGAGCTGATACCGGGTCCCAGGCCACTCTGAACCGGGTGTACCACTCGTCTGAGACACGCAGGTTCCTGGGGCTCAACATCCCGACTAGGAGAGAGAGGAGACACGGGTCAATATCATCAACAACAACACTCAACATCCCGACTGAAACACAGAGGAGACACGGTCAACAACAAGAACAACGACGTCAACAACACCAACAACGAAACGTCAACGAACTCTGCCGCCTGTTGACGTCGTGTTCATAATGTAGTGTTACTTGTTTTTTCAAGGATTTTTACATGAAGTAATGGAAGTGACAATATTTTTAAATGAGGAAGTTTGGAAGGCAAATTACCTCTTTTAATAACGATATCACTTCATATCAACAAAACAAAAAGGTATATTATTTAAAAGGTAATTCCCTGAAAGCTCATTAATATCACCACAATGTTCCAAGTTTCAGTTTGTTTCAGTCTGTTTCAGTCTGTTTCAGTTTGTTTCAGTTTGTTTCAGTCTGTTTCAGTCTGTTTCAGTCTGTTTCAGTTTGTTTCAGTCTGTTTCAGTCTGTTTCAGTCTGTGCTTCCAACTTTAGGATCCCAAAAGAATTAAATATAACTGGTGATTAATCTGCTGTTTGACTGGAAACCAGTTAACCCTTTAAAACCACATCGTTGTTGGTTGCATGATCCTGTTTGAATTGATCTCAAATAAAAAAAACTTAATAGCTAGAGCATTCATTGTTTTTGCAGCGGAAAGCTAAAGTTGGGCATTGCACTGTAGGATTTTGGAAATGATGTTATATAATTCAGCTCCAAGAAATGACATCACAATAAGAAAAAAGCCCGGGGAAATATTTATAAGGCAGCGCTCAAAGGGTTCAACTCTGTGTGCTATATAGTATGTACTATAGTACTCTATTCTCTATATGTACTATAGTACTCTGTACTATATAGTATTTACTATAGTACTCAGTATGGAGCCGTCGTTGTGCTGCTGTTACAGCTGAAATGTGTAACGTTGAACACATTCTCACCTTCTACAGGAGCTCGTTAAAGATTAGAGGTCTCAGACGTGTTGAGAAACCTGCTGTTAAGAAATCAGCTACTGTAAAACTGGAGGTTGAGCTACACAGCACACGTTACTACAGTGACTGTGTGTTGCTAAAACACAAAAGACCTACTGTGCCTGAACACATCCTGATAGGACTGACTGAGGACTGACTTCCACTTCACCACATCCATCAACATCCATCACCATCTGTCAGCAGAGAGAGAGAGAGCAGAGCTTCTCCTGAATCGGAGTTCTTAAAGAGCGGCTGTCTCACTTGTTCGTCCGTTTCCGTTGAGCGACCCTCCGGGGCCCTCGGCGTAGACGGCCTCCACGGTGATGTTGTACGGCGTGTCGGGGAGCAGGTTCTGCAGCCTGGCGTTGTTTCTGTTCCCGGGAACCACCGTCTGAGGATCAACACACCAACACAGTCACAGCAGAGTCACCACAGGTCCAGTTAATCCA
>CAKAOI010029066.1:0-10000 GCA_916701655.1 Sebastiscus albofasciatus | reverse complement strand
TACATTATTTACATTTTCCCTTTAGCCTAATAAATAATGTCCAGTGTTCAAAAGACACCATAGTCATATTCTGGGTTATGAGCTCACAATCAGAATATCAATAACTGCAGACGCTAATAATAATAAGTTATTGTATAATAATATAAAGTTATTGTGCCAGTAGAGATGGTTCCTGAGCCTCTAAGCAGTCCACAGTAGAAATACAGACTGCAGCTTGCACTTGTCTTTATTAGTATTAGTACAGTTCAGACATAAACAGCTGTTAAAGCTGACTGACAGCTGATCCAGCTGTGACAAAAGACGCAAGTGAGGGATTCTTCTTCTTCTTCTTCTTCTTCTTTTTTTTTTTTTTTTTTCTTCTTCTTCTTCTTTTGTGTTTGTTGGCTGTTGGCAAACCAGCTTATAGGTGCATTACCACCATCTACTGGACTGGAGTGTTGAGCAGTAGATTGGCAGGAAAAAAATAATGATAAAAATAATAATAAAAAATACAATGAAAAAAAACAATAAAATAAAATGTATTATTATTATTAATAACAATAACAATAATAATAATAATTAAATTCTCTCCATTATTCCTGTTACCCTTAAGTAATTAATTAGAAGATTGGGTACTTTCCTCCTACATTTACTGTAGTTTCTTGTAATTAAGGACATTTTCTAGAGAAAGATTGCTGGAAATCATACAATGTAGATTCCCCCTGCATTTCTTCTTCTTCTTCTTCTTCTTCTTCTTCTTCTTCTTCTTCTTCTTCTGTGTTTATTGGTGGTTGGCAAACCAGCTTATAGGTGCATTACTGCCACCTACTGAACTGGAGTTGAGCAGTAGATTGGCAGGAAAAAATCAATAAATAAAATCAATAATAATTTAAAAAAATAAATAATATAATAATAATAATAAAATAATAATAATAATAATAATTTAATTCTCTCAATTATTCCAAAGTGCTTTACATACATTAAAATAGTGCAAACATCAAGATAAAAACAATACAGAATAAAAATATAAAAACATAGGCCAAAATACAATGTTGAACATAAGACTTTTGTCCAAAAAGTCAACAATAATGAAATTTAAAACAAGGGATTGCTATAAAAAAGGCTTTCCTGTAAAGGTAGGTTTTGAGGCATGATTTAAAGGGACTATTTGTAACTTTCAGAAATGCTTATTAACAGCGACACCTATGGCCGTTAAGTCAACGAAAGTCGGCGTCGGGCTCGCGCTTGTGCTCACTCTACATAGACACGAACGAGCATCGCTCAAAACAGTGAGGCGATACACGTCAGCTAAAACCACAATATCACTCTATATTTCACCTGCTTGGCAGTAATGTTAGCTGACCAGACGAAGGTCTCTCCATGAATCACTGCTGATCCTAGTGTTGGCTTTTCCTGCTTCAGCCCCGCTGCCTCAGCCTCCGGGGCTGAAGCAGGAAAAGCGGGTCGGTGCCGGGGCTGAAGCAGGAAGAGAAACGTTATCGTCTCCCGACTGCACCCCCAGGGAGACACCGGCACCCGGTCAGAGACGATAACGTTTCTCGCTGCGGAGCCCCGTCACTTCACAAGACACGGGAAACCTCTGTTGGTCTGGAGGAGCTACAGCAGTTATTTCTGCACAAACGTCCTCTGTACATTCACTAGATATTCTCAAAGCTACTAAGTCTTCTGCAGTGTGTGGTGTGCGCGCATGCACGTCTAGAGGTGGAGTGAGACAGTGAGAACGCGCGCGGTGTGAGTGAAGGCAAGCAGGCAGAGGAGCAGAGACACCGGCCACATGCGAGCATGCATGAGATCCTGACCCAGTAGATTTGTACGTGTAAGAAGTTACAAACAGTCCCTTTAAAAGAAGAAACAGAGTTTACTAGCCTGAGTTCCTCCGGAAGGGAGTTCCACAGCTGTGGGGCTCTAACAGAGAACAGTACAACAGTACAACATTTTATTGGAGTAATTTTGCTAGTGATATTGACTGGAAGAAAGTTTGGTCCTTACCGCAAAAGTTCCTTCTAACAAATAAGGTAAAAGAGGTGTCATTTAAGTTGAGCCACAGATTCTATCCAGTGAAACATTTCTTACAAAAGTTAAAGAGTGACATAGATGGAAATTGTTCCTTCTGCGAATCACATCCTGAAACTTGCTCTCATTTATTCTGGTCCTGTAAATTTACATGTGAATTGTGGAAAGATGTCAATAATTTTATACTTGTTCACATTTTCTCAGAAGGGTTAACGTTTTGAGTGAAGGGTTAACGTGTTGTGTGAAGGGTTAATGTGTTGTGTGAAGGGTTAATGTGTTGTGTGAAGAGTTAACGTTTTGAGTGAAGAGTTAAAGTGTTGTGTGAACGGTTAACGTGTGGTGTGAAAGGTTAACATGTGGTGCTAGTGCTGAGGCCTCACCAGTCTTTGTTAACCCTTTGTTAACCCTTTGTTAACTCTTTGTTAACCCTTTGTTAACCCTGTCATAGAGGCATTATGTGTCAGGGAGCTGACTCAACACGCTGCCACATAAAGCAGCGAGCGGCACTCAGGTGTATAAAAGCTGTGAGCTCACACATGTGGGAAAGCAGTCCGCCGCAGTCAACCAGAGCAGCACTCCAACGAAACGCCAATATGTCCGCTACCGACATGAACATGATGAGCAGGGTAAGTCCCAACATGCATCACTTCCTCCATCTAACCTCCAGCGATCAATAACACATCTTCACAAAAATAATTTATTTCTTCAGTAAATAATAATGTACATTATCCCTTACATACAGTATAAATACAGTGCTGATGTACAGTACTGTATTAAAATCTATTAAAATAGTTAATCACAAATTTATTGCACATTTTCGATCTGTTCTACTTACTTACTTAGTCCTTGTTGCGCCTGGTGGCACATAGGGCAGGGACTAAGAATCTCCACTCATCTCTGTTGTTTGCTTTCTTCTCAATGCTTCTCGTTTTGTGTTGTTAATTTATTCACAATAATAAATATATACATACATTTACATAAAGCAGCATATTTGTCCACTCCCATGTTGATAAGAGTATTAAATACTTGAAATCTCCCTTTAAGGTACATTCTGAACAGATAAAAAATGTGTGATTAATCTTGATTAAATATTTGAATCGACTGACAGCCCTACTAATAACCAAAATGCTCCAGTTGTTTCTCCAGAGTTTTATTTCTTTTATTCTAATAGAGTGTTCATGGTGGTCTCTCTGTGTGTGGGTCAGGTGGTGTTCTACGAGGACAGGAACTTCCAGGGTCGTTCCTACGAGTGCAGCAGCGACTGTGCCGACATGTCTTCCTACCTGAGCAGGTGCCACTCCTGCAGGGTGGAGAGAGGCTGCTTCATGGTCTACGACCGCACCAACTTCATGGGCAACCAGTACTTCCTGAGGAGGGGCGAGTACTCCGACTACCAGAGCATGATGGGAATGAACGACTGCATCAGGTCCTGCCGTATGATCCCCATGGTAACCACACAACCAATCACAGCCCAGTGCTGACATCTCCTTCATCACTACATAACCAATCACAGCCCAGTGCTGACATCTCCTTCATCACTACACAACCAATCACAGCCCAGTGCTGACATCTCCTTCATCACTTACACAACCAATCACAGCCCAGTGCTGACATCTATATATCAGTATATTTGACCAATCAGAGTCCAGTCTCATATAACGCACTCGTCTTTATAATATTACTGAAAATGTGTAAAGTACAAAGCTGCTGGTAACCATAGCAACAGTCGGCTAATTCATAGACAGTAAGGGACTCCCAGGCATCCACAGAGAGACAGTAATAGTTGGCAGTAACTGCTGATTATTGATTATTGCTTGTGGATGTGTTTCAGTACCGTGGCTCGTACAGGATGAAGATCTACGAGAGGGAGAACTTTGGAGGCATGATGCACGAGCTGATGGACGACTGTGACAACGTCATGGATCGTTACCGCATGTCCAACTGCATGTCCTGTAACGTGATGGACGGACACTGGCTGATGTACGAGCAGGCCCACTACAGAGGCAGGATGATGTACATGAGGCCTGGAGAGTACAGGAACTTCACCAACATGGGCATGAACAACATGAGGTTCATGAGCATGAGGCGCATCAATGACTCATACTACTAGAGTCGCCATGGCAACACTGAGACCATAGCAATAAAGTTTAAATCAAGTTAACTGTCTGTTTCATTTACCTAAACATTATTCAGTTAAAGGTGGATATTAGTTATCTGACCTAAAATGTGTCACTATTAAATAATTACTGATCAACTATAAAACACACCAACCAATCAGAATATGACTACACACCAACAATACGACTACACACCAACAATCACAATACCACTACACACCAACAATACGACTACACACCAACAATCACAATATGACTACACACCAACAATCACAATACCACTACACACCAACAATACGACTACACACCAACAATCACAATACCACTACACACCAACAATACGACTACACACCAACAATCACAATATGACTACACACCAACAATCACAATACCACTACACACCAACAATACGACTACACACCAACAATCACAATACGACTACACACCAACAATACGACTACACACCAACAATCACAATACCACTACACACCAACAATACGACTACACACCAACAATCACAATATGACTACACACCAACAATCACAATACCACTACACACCAACAATACGACTACACACCAACAATCACAATACGACTACACACCAACAATACGACTACACACCAACAATCACAATACCACTACACACCAACAATACGACTACACACCAACAATCACAATATGACTACACACCAACAATCACAATACCACTACACACCAACAATACGACTACACACCAACAATCACAATACGACTACACACCAACAATACGACTACACACCAACAATCACAATACCACTACACACCAACAATACGACTACACACCAACAATCACAATATGACTACACACCAACAATCACAATACCACTACACACCAACAATACGACTACACACCAACAATCACAATACGACTACACACCAACAATACGACTACACACCAACAATCACAATACCACTACACACCAACAATACGACTACACACCAACAATCACAATATGACTACACACCAACAATCACAATACCACTACACACCAACAATACGACTACACACCAACAATCACAATACGACTACACACCAACAATACGACTACACACCAACAATCACAATACCACTACACACCAACAATACGACTACACACCAACAATCACAATATGACTACACACCAACAATCACAATACCACTACACACCAACAATACGACTACACACCAACAATCACAATACGACTACACACCAACAATACGACTACACACCAACAATCACAATACCACTACACACCAACAATACGACTACACACCAACAATCACAATATGACTACACACCAACAATCACAATACCACTACACACCAACAATACGACTACACACCAACCAATCAGAATACGACTACACACCAACAATCAGAATACGACTACACACCAACAATCAGAATACGACTACACACCAACAATCAGAATATGACTACACACCAACAATCAGAATACGATTACAAACCAACCAATCAGAATACGACTACACACCAACAATCACAATACGACTATACGCCAACAATCAGAATACAACTACACACCAACTAATCACAATACGACAACACACCAACCAATCACAATACGACTACACACCAACTAATCAGAATAAGACAACACACCAACCGATCACAATTCGACTACACACCAACCAATCACAATACGACTACACAAAAAACAATCAGAATACAACTACACACCAACTAATCAGAATATGACTACCAACAATCAATCAGAATACAACTACACACAATCCAAAGATAATACGACTACACACCAACCAATCACAATACGACTACACATCAACAATCAGAATACAACTACACACCAACAACCAGAATACAACTAAACACAAACCAATCAGAATACGACTACACACCAAATAATAAAAATACGACTACACACCAACCAATCACAATACGACTACACACCAACAATCACAATACGACTACACACCAACAATCTCAATATTACTACACACCAACCAATCACAATACAACTACACACCAACAATCACAATACGACTACACACCAACTAATCACAATACGACTACACACCAACCAATCACAATACGACTACAACTAACTAATCACAATACGACTACACACCAACAATCAGAATACGACTACACACCAACCAATCAGAATACGACTACAAACCCACTGATCAAAATACGACTACACAACAATCAATCACAATACGACTATACACCAACCAATCAGAATACGACTACACACCAACCAATCACAATACGACTACACACCAACCAATCACAATACGACTACACACCAACCAATCAGAATACAACTACAAACCAACTAATCAGAATACGACTATACGCCAACCAAAGAGAATACAACTACACACCAACCAATCAGAATACGACTACAAACCAACCAATAAGAATATGACTACACACCAACTAATCAGAATACGACTATACGCCAACAATCAGAATATGACTACACACCAACTAATCAGAATACGACTATACGCCAACAATCAGAATATGACTACACACCAACCAATCACAATACGACTACACACCAACAATCACAATACCACTACACACCAACTAATCACAATATGACTACACACCAACAATACGACTACACACCAACAATCAGAATATGACTACACATCAACCAATCACAATATGACTACACACCAACCAATCAGAATACGACTACAAACCAACCAATAAGAATATGACTACACACTAACTAATCAGAATACGACTACACAGCAACAATCACAATACGACTACACACCAACAATCACAATACGACTACACACCAACCAAAGAGAATACGACTACACACCAACCAATCAGAATACGACTACACACCAACCAATCAGAATACGACTACACACCAATCAATCACAATACGACTATACACCAACTAATCAGAATACCACTACACACCAACCAATCACAATACGACTACAAACTAACTAATCACAATACAACTATAAAAACCAATCAATCAGAATATGACTACACACCAATCAATCAGAATACGATTACAAACCAACTAATCAGAATTCGACTACACACCAACCATCACAATACGACTACAAACCAATCAGAATACGAGTACACACCAATCAATCAGAATACAACTACACACCAACAATCAGAATACGACTACACACCAAAAATCAGAATACGAGTACACACCAACCAATCAGAATACGACTACACACCAATCAATCAGAATACAACTACACACCAATCAATCACAATACGACTATACACCAACTAATCAGAATACCACTACACACCAACCAATCAGAATACGATTACAAACCAACTAATCAGAATTCGACTACACACCAACCATCACAATACGACTACAAACCAACCAATCAGAATACGAGTACACACCAATCAATCAGAATACAACTACACCAATCAGAATGTATGTATATGTATGTATGTATATATATGAATATTAATGTATGTATGTATATGTATGTATGTATATGAATGTATGTATGTGTATGTATGTATGTTTATATGTATATATGTGTGTATATGTATGTATGTACAGTATGTTTGTATGTTTGATCTTGATTTTTTTATTAGGATCTCTTTTACTGAGCTATTCTTCCAAGAGTCCTGAAATATAAAAAAATCACTTTAATTGATACAAACATTATTAATATAAGTAAGACACAATTATCCCCATACACTGTACAGCACACAAAAAAAACATTAAAATATTAAAACAACTACTGAAGCCCTGTATACAGCAGGGAACCCATACAATGAACTATATCATCATTAACTACATATTTCTATCGTCTCAAGATATTTTTAAAAACTATTCCTAGCCATTACCCTCACTGTGTCAGGTACTTTATTCCACTTTTGACAAGTCTGATAAGAGAATGTCCTTCTACCGAGCTCTAACGTCGACTTTGTCAAGACATAATTTCTGCCTGTGGATGTTCTCGTATTGACAGAATACTACTACTAAAATATATATATATATATATATGTATATATATATATATATATATATATACACATATATATATATCACAATACAACTATAAAAAAATATATATATATATATGTGTGTATATATATATACTGTATATAAATTATACTGGTGCATATACCTGTATACAGACATGTGACATCATAGTGTGAGAGCTTCCAGAAAGCGTGGTGGACAGCAGAGTGAACAGAGGCCTGAAGGAGACACACAGCTGATGTCTGTAGCTCTTTGTCTGTAGTTTCTAAGAGAAATGCCGAACAGCGAGCGTCTCTTTATGACACCCTGCTGGCTCAGGCTGTTTTGACAAAAGGCTTCAGCTGCTCAGGTGCTATAAAGAGCAGCAGCTGCTCCACAGGTAACACACAACCACCACCGATCACAGAGGCAACATCAGCAGCAACCAGCTGAGCAACCACAGAGGCAACATGACTTCTAGCAGCATGAACATGGGCAGGGTGAGAACCACCAACACGACAACTTTAACTTCTCTTCTCTTTATGAGCGCTTTAAAAGGATTAACTAATGTCTTTAGTGCTATTAATGCTATTTCCTTTATTGACTTAAATGCCATAACACCAATATGTAACATAGTTTTACATTTGTTTAGTTTACATTTACAGCAGCATATAAGAACCATTTTGATGAGGCAGTCTGGGTCTCAGCAGAAAATAAATATATTTATTTAGTCACATTAATAGCTGTCTCGGTCCTGCAGTTAAATCTTTCCCCTGGAAACACAACCAGATTTTGGATCTCGTAATGTCAAAGTTAACGTGATAATAACACGTTAACGCAAATTGGTTTTAACGCCACTAATTTCTTTAACACATTAACACAACTTGTGATTTTTAGGTTGTAGCGGCTCAGTTTTAAAGCTAGAGTGAAGATAATGGTATCATATGACACTAGAAAACCGAATGAATCCATTGGTACCAACCATGCCATACTAGCTTGTAGTGAAGGAGGTGAAATAGCGCTCCAAACTTGTGCTAAATTTGGCAAGGAAAAACTGTCATGGCCATTTTCAAAGGGGTCCCTTGACCTGTGACCTCCAAAATGGGTTCTATGGGTACCCACGAGTCTCCCCTTTACAGACATGCCCACTATATAATAATCACATGCAGTTTGGGGCAAGTCATAGTGAAGTTAGCACACTGACACACTGACAGCTGTTGTTGCCTGTTGGGCTGCATTTTGCCATGTTATGATTTGAGCATATTTTTTATGCTAAATGCAGTACCTGTGAGGGTTTCTGGACAATATTTGTCATTGTTTTGTGTTGTTAATTGATTTACAATAATAAATATATACATACATTTACATAAAGCAGCATATTTGTCCACTCCCATGTTGATAAGAGTATTAAATACTTGAAATCTCCCTTTAAGGTACATTCTGAACAGATAAAAAATGTGTGATTAATCTTGATTAAATATTTGAATCGACTGACAGCCCTACTAATAACCAAAATGCTCCAGTTGTTTCTCCAGAGTTTTATTTCTTTTATTCTAATAGAGTGTTCATGGTGGTCTCTCTGTGTGTGGGTCAGGTGGTGTTCTACGAGGACAGGAACTTCCAGGGTCGTTCCTACGAGTGCAGCAGCGACTGTGCCGACATGTCTTCCTACCTGAGCAGGTGCCACTCCTGCAGGGTGGAGAGAGGCTGCTTCATGGTCTACGACCGCACCAACTTCATGGGCAACCAGTACTTCCTGAGGAGGGGCGAGTACTCCGACTACCAGAGCATGATGGGAATGAACGACTGCATCAGGTCCTGCCGTATGATCCCCATGGTAACCACACAACCAATCACAGCCCAGTGCTGACATCTCCTTCATCACT
>CAKAOI010029065.1:0-10559 GCA_916701655.1 Sebastiscus albofasciatus | reverse complement strand
TCTCTCTCTCTCTCTCTCTCTCTCTCTCTCTCTCTCTCTCATAAAAAAAATAAATAAATAACCACAATTAGCACATGGCTAATCTGCATAGAGGAAAGCCGGAGCACTCTTGGCAGAAGAGGTTGCACTGAGTATATTGTGTCATGACTGGGCTGCTGGTGGATATTGCAACTATTCAGAACTGTGTGTGACATGGGGATAGGGATTTGTAAGGGGTTGGGGAGGGTGGGATAGGGGTTGGGGGGGGTCTGGAGCGGTGCCTGAGAGCAGAGCTGGAGTCTACGGGGCCGAGCGGAGCAGATGGACCAGGGAGAGGGGGGGGTGGGGGGACAGACGATAAACAACTGCTGCTAATTTAATCCGCCACACGGCCACATGGCCTCGGCTCGGCGCACACACCATTGTTCTGCGTTAAAGCCCTTCGACACGCAACACGCCGGCGCTAACACACGCCGGCTAAGGCCGCCCTCATATGGTGGCGGAGTCACACACATCACATATCAAAAGGAGGGACAGGATATCCTACCCTTAAACCACCAATGTCAACTTCAGGGGGGGAGATTTGTGTCCTAAGAGCAAGTGAATCTGGGCACTTTATTATCTACAATCACTGTGGGAGCTGCCCGGTGTGACCAGTCTTTCACTGGTTAAGACCCAAACACTTCCACTGAAGAAGTTAAGTACTTTGCTCCAAGTCAAGCGACAGTGTTCCTCAAACACTTTCTCCGCTCACATTTCCCCAGCTGTACAAGGAGGGGTGATGCTGACAATATATAGCAAGACTTAAGACAAAGTTGTGCATCCTGGGTATTTATCCAGGTGATATCACTAAGAAGAGTCACCGTGCCCTAACAGACTTGTGTTTCTTACAAGCTAAGAGAGCAATAGAATGGAGAAAGGTTTAACTAACATCCATTACTAAAGGAAAGCTGAAAATATCTGGGTTGAGCTTCGTCAAGTTTCTGAAACAAAATGTTGGTAATGATCAACAAAGCCAAAGAACAGGGTGGGGGGCGGGACAACTGGAATAAGATTATAAAGTGTAGTAGCCCATGTGACCTTTAATATTTCTTGCAATTACTGTAACATCTGTATATTCACCTCTGTTTTAATTACTCGCATAAACTTTTGGCGGTATACTGTATTAGCTGCCAAGGAAACAAAATTAAAAAAAATAAATAAATAAAAATACTGGAGTTTTCCCAATTATAACAAACATTACATATTGATAAAATAGAATAAAACATTGTTAAAAAAGTAGACTAACTTTAAACTGATGTAGAGGTAGATAGTCCTCAGAGAGAGCACTAGAACTGATATTAACCCTCAATGTCTGGTGAGATTTGAACATTTCAGAGCGAGACATACAACAGTCCCAAATCCTGAAAATATTCAGTTCATAATAATTTAAGACAAGAAAAAGCTTATTTAAATTCTCACAATTGAGGAGCTGGAACTGGCAAACATTTGAAATTTTTTGTAATTTTCTGTAATTTTCTGTAATTTTCTGTTGGTTACCTGCTCTAGTCCTCTTCTTTACGTATTCTTTGATCAGATTTGATTATTTCCATTATCTATTAATCTGACGATTATTTTCTAGATTTATCGTTTGGTCTATAAAATGTCAGAAAATAGTGAAAAAATGTCCATCCCAGAGTCTTCGAAGTCCGACTTGATGTCTTTAAATGTCTTGTTTTGTAAGTCTAAAACCCAAAGATATTCACTTTAATATGATATAAAACAGAACAGCAAGAAATCTCCATATTTGAGCATTTTCTGCCATTTTTGCGAGAAAAATAACTAACAATTAATCGATTATCAAAATAGTTGGTGATTATTTTTTGCTGTCGAGTGACTAATCTATTAGTCGACTAATCGTCGTAGTTCTAGATCAGATAGTTCCTGATTTCAACCAAAATGTTGCCTATTGTGGACTGTATTTTATTAGGCAAAGTTCTTGCACAGTTGTTTGGGTTGAACTGAATTTTTAAATCGAATTGATCATTTCATTGTTTAGCCAACATTTAACATTTGGGAACTTTGGCTTTTTTGATAAATGAAAAACAAAAAGGTACAAAAACATTTCTATTCCTCAAAGTGAAGTATCAAAAAAGTATTGATTTCATACCAGAACTCAGGTAACACAGCAGCACTAGTATGGAGTTATTTTTTAAAACTATAACCAGCAAAAGGCATCGACTGCCACCCTTGAATGTTACACTTCAGCACAGACTGGCCTTCTTAACCAACTTCTACATAACTAACACCAGACCACACTGCAACTTTATTAAACATTTACTTGAACAATTCATATCACAGAAGTAGCACATTGAGTGAGTATTTCCCCTTTTCCATAAATAATAACCACACTAGAACACACAGAGCTTTTACTCTCTTTTACTCTCTCTCACTGTTCAAAGCTTTAAAAGACTAGACTACTTGATAAAATGAGCTTTTAAGATCCAGCTGTAAGTAGCCAACTGGTGTAGCCGGGGAAAGAACTGTACCTCAGAGCTAGAGTAAACAAGACGCCAAGAAACTAAGTTGGAAAAACAAACAAAAAGGACATGTTCTCAATTAAGCAATTAGTCTGCCTTCCCACTGAATCAACCTGAGAAGTTCCAACTCTGAGCTGACCGCTGCATGACTCTGGATAAAACCGAGGAGGATCTGGGGCCGGGTGGAGGGGGGGTGGCAGCCTGCGCCTGCCTGCTGGTGCTATCATCCACACCGAGCAGAGGCAGCAGCACCCTACTCACCCAGATGTTCGCCCAGCTGTTCCAAGGAATTCAAAAGATGTTCAGGGAGGAGAGGAAGAAGGCAACTCACACACTTCTTGGATGACAAAATTCTCTGAGAGACGAGGGAAAAAACCGAGGCTATCTGAGGTTAATAAGAACAGAAACAACAACAACAACAACAACAACAACAAGACGAGAGTTGAAAACTCTGCATCTGCGTGATTTAAGGGTGGAAAACACTGCTGCGGCATCTCTGAGCACCTTATTCCCAAAGACAAGATGCCAAATGGCGGTTGGCACATATATTAGACATGTTCCTAGATCTGTCTGGATTTAGTTTCATAGCAGAGGAATAAATAAAAAACTTCTATGTCATTCCAGCAATCATACGGGCTGAAATAAACGGTAGAGCGACACAGACGCCAACTTTTAACTCAATTAACAAGGAAGACTGAGATATGGTTGAAAGTTCCAAAAAACACATTAATAAGTGGACCTTGAGTTAAGATTTTTGCCAAACAGTTTCCAAGGTGAAGAATGAACATTCGCGCTCACACCATGTAGAAATTTGACCAACACCAGGGGCCAAATGTCAGAATATCTTGACCACCGCTGCTTTGAATTTGACCGTTTATGGAGGTCCGATGCTAAATCGCTAGACTATCCCTTTAACTTAAAAGTAAAGTCCCGACTACTGATCCGATACGTGTAAGGCAACATCAGGCTGGACTTAAGCATTGTTTTCCTAACTTTGTAAAACAAAATGTAACAAATAAATACATAGATATAAATGTACTGGATTGTTAATTATCATGAAAATAATAAATCATGCACCAGCAAATTGGTAAAAAATCTTCAAAATTAACAGGAATTACAGTTAAATCTATCTGTCTTCTATGTCACTTTGTATTATATTTTGTCACGTTGAATTACAATTCAAGTGTAAACCTTTTAAATGCAGCAACAAATTGGTCAAAACTTAAACTGGTGCTTGATTAAGTTGGTTTGCTACAGCTATCCCTCGAAACATTGGCTTTTGCAGATGTTGTAAATAACCAAAGAACTTGTTGGCATAGCGAGCGTGAAATACTTCCTGTTTGTTGCTCCGTCAGCTGTGCGCTCCGCTGGCGTGATGCTGATGCATGACGTAGTACGGGCATGTGTAATCAGACGTAGACATAGAACTGAATTGTCAACGGTACCCGAACCAGCTATTTGAGTCAGTATCTGCCTGATATCGGATCAGTGCATCCCATAATCTGCAGGTTGCAGAAAACTTGATAACATGTTTTGTTACTCATGAATTCAACACGAAAATAAAAGAAAATTTTGTTCACATTTGTACATTAATTTCTGAATGGACGTGCAGTAATATGCCATTGCAAGATGAAGAGATACTGTATTTTAGTTCAATACCATAAAACCTCAGAAACTTTGCTTCCTTAAGAAGGAACTCAATTGATTAGTACTAATTTGACAGTGGTGATTAGCACATAGCTACAATGTGTTAACTGGTTCCCAGCACTGAACTGACAGGCCCAGTGTGCTCTGTGAAATAAATCCCCCGTTGGGTACATCAGAGCAGCTAGCTAAGAGCGTCCAGTTATTGCCTGATAAAAAAAAAAAAAAAAAAAGAGGAGGGCTGCCTGCTGCTGCCTGGCCTGTCAGTGTGATGTTCAGGTTGGACGTACAAGAGAGCGAACATCCGCCCTGACTGCCGGCTGTCAACCTGTCAGGCCAAACTTATATTTCCAGGTGACAGTGGCTGATCCCCGGGAGTGAGACGAGGCGAGGGGTGTTTGGACGGGGAAGTTCAGACAGGGCTGAGAGCAGGGCCAGAGGGTAGAATGGTGAGGCACATTATGGTGAGAAACAGTAGAAAACAAACCAGGTGTTCATATTTAAACAGTGGAATAACAGTAAACTCTGAGTGATGTATACTGCACCTCCAGACAGGAAAGTTTTATCTTCAAAACTGTTGGTTAAGAAGGTGATAAACGTTTAAAATCTAGCAACAAATAATCACCATTTTGTAGAAGAACTATGGTTGGGTATCGAACCTACACATTTTTGTAGGGCTGCGACTAACAGCTAATTTCATTGTCGATTAGTCTGTTGATAATTTTCTCGATTAACGATAAATTGTTTGGTTTCTAAAATGTCAGAAAATGTTGAAAAACTCAAGAATATTCCGTTTACTGTCACAGAGGAGTAAAGAAACCAGAAAATATTCACATTTAAGAAGCTGGAATCAGAGAAGTTAGACTTTTTTTTTCCTTAAAAAATGACTCAAACTGATTAATCAATTATCAAAATAGTTGGTGATTAATTCAATAGATGAACATTGTCAATAACAGAAAGCTGGCATCAAATGTCTGGTGACATATTTACTTAGTTTTGGATAAGATTGTTCCAGATTTATAGACAGAAAAGTTCTTTGTTTAGACAACATCTAAGGTTTACGTTGTTATCTAATGAAAAGAAAGGTTTTGTGAAAAAAAAAGTTTAGATTTCTCAAATAATGTATCAAAAAAGTATTGTTTCAGTACCAGCACCAAAACTCATGTATAATACTGAAACATTTCAAACGATACCCAGTCCTATGAATGACTTCCTCTTCATTGTAAGTTATATACAACTCATTTCTTCAACTATAAAACCTATTAAACATTTTGAAATGGATCTAAATATCCAGTTACGCTGTGATGCTTAAACAGATCGTTGTTTAAATGCATCACCTTTGCGAAGAGTGTTTACAGTTACGCTCGACTGACATCCCACAATAAACAGCTTATTTAAGGCCACGATGTGAGTCCGGTGCAAGAATGCCAGCGGCGCTCAGGTTACATGAGCACTTCACCAGGGGG
Source organism: Sebastiscus albofasciatus (assembly GCA_916701655.1). NCBI lineage: Eukaryota > Metazoa > Chordata > Actinopteri > Perciformes > Sebastidae > Sebastiscus > Sebastiscus albofasciatus. Next base: position 4,951 of record CAKAOI010029065.1, on the reverse strand, counting down.
GGAAGAAAAAGCGGCGTCCACTCCGAGTCAGAGATAAGCCACTTGATGTGTTGGCGGGCAGCGACTCCTCCGTCCGGCATTGGATGCAAGACAGTGATCGGTTACATCACGTTGCCGAGGCTCGGCTCGCGCTGCCGAGAAGGATGCTTATTCAGGCTGACCATTGGCACCCTGGACGACCCATTACGATAAGTGTGTCACTCACTACTATGCCAAAAATACCCTGGCTACTGAATGAGGCGGAGGCACTTAAGGACCTGGCTGGGTCACTGCCTGCCTCATGGTTGGAGTCACAACTCTGACACCGACGTCAGACACACACACACACACATACACACGGCCAGAGGAAAACATGCTCGGTCATAATCTGAACCACAGACTAGTAATTTAAATGAAATATTGAGTTTGTCCACTTTTAATTCCAACTACAGCATGGAGGTACACGGCTTGTGTTTTCCAGCATGTTTCAGGTCTTGCTTTAAACCAAATGAGCGACAGACTGAAGTGGACTGGAGAGACCGTTGGGATTGTTAATTTGCACTCTCTCTCTTTCAGGCACGGCCATGCAAATCTTTAGGTCTAGAGAGGAGCATGCCAACAACAGTTAGTGCTTTTTTCTACAGCCCACACTTTCAAATATCACAACAAGAGTCCAAAGTTAGCATCAACCAGGCAGCAAAATACTGCTCAAATGTGTCTTTGGTGCACAAATCACCTGCCACACAAGCCAGAAACAATGGCACTAAATAGCCTTTTTGCTGTCGCTTTTGTCTGTGTAACTTTGTCCCCGCTGACCACTGGCTGCTCTTTTTTTTTTTTTTTTTAAACCATGAGCCGACCAAATCAAAACAAAACAATGGCTTCATATCAAACAACTGGCCGCTTGGTATACTGCTGTACAGAAAGGAGGCATTTAAACTTGTGTAAACATTGGCCTAATTCTATGAAAAATGTACATTTGTTATTTAGGCCAGTTAAAAATAAGCACCGGCATGTATACTTCTTTAAAGAGATGATTCTGGACTGTATATTTTAGAGTCCAAGTCAGACTCCAGCATTGAGAATGAGTCAGAAGAGCTCTTCTTATAGTCTTGTGTTGTAGAACACTATGTGAAGTTATTGTTAGGGCTGCAACTAATCATTACAAACCATCATTGTCAAGCCTGATTTTTTAAAGGTCTTATGGATAACATTTGTATGTAGACGGATATTAAAAAAAAAAAAAAAAAACATCTACAGAGGTGCCAAATAAAAGTATTGCTTTTCCTGAAACAAATTATTATGAAAATTTAAATAAAAAAAAAAAAAAGTTTTTTGGCGGGTCCAAAATGAATGTTTTGACGTTAAGTACCTGGCAACGACTTGTTGTGAAGTAAATGCAATGGAACGACAGAGGGAGAATGCAACATCTAGTGGTTGAATGTTATCCATGTTATCAATAGCACCTTTAATCATTTAAAAAAATTTTGGCGGGTCCAAAATTAATGTTTTGTTTATCTCTGTGGAAGATATCCAACGTTTCGTTCCCAATTCTAACAAGGCCTGTGAGCCAATAGTATAACGACGTTGGTATCACGTGGTATCTCTGGGTCGTCCGTTAGTGTGGAAAAAATTACCAAATAGATTAATTTTAATTAATTTTCTGTCAAATCTATCAAATTATTTTCTCAATTCATAGATCAGTCCATAAAATGTTATAAAATAGTAAAAAAAAAAAAAAAAAAATTAAAAAAAGGAAAGAAAAGTAGAACCAGTGAATTTGTCATTTTTGTTGAAATAATGAGAGATTTTTAGATTTATTTGTTCGCACAATAAAACAAAGAAGCAGAAATGCAACAACAAAAGAAAGGAAGTTGTGCAGGTGAGAGTAAAAATCCCCAAGGGGCTTATAGAAGGAATCTCGCCTCAATAAGCATTAGAAAGCAAATACAAAAGTCATACCATCAACAAAAGTAAACAAAAAAACATAAAATCCAAAAACAAACGTAAAGTAAGCAACACAAATCAAGCAATAATGACTAAAACAAATGAGCAATTAACAAAATAGTTGCCAATTACCTCTCTGTCAATCGACTAATCATTTCAGCTCTGATTCAATTTACAATAATATAAAACTAGTCAACGCACCAAATCCTCACATTTAGGAAGCTGGAACGAGCAAAAAATGTTGCAGTTTTTTGGATCACAAAACTTTAACAATTCTCAACATTGTTATGCATGTATTCACTGTTTATCAACGACCATTTCAGCACTAGTTACTGCCTTCCTATTCTGCTGGTATAAACATCTAGCACATGAGGTTTGCACTGGATTCGAGATTTGGGTATTGATCCATCATTGCTTTTGCTGAGATGACTTCAGTGTGCACAGACTTTTTACCAGCTCCTGTTTGCCCTAAATGCACTCCACAGCTTTGGTTTTATTAGCCTTAAAAAACATTAGGCAAAACAGAAAGCAAGGCTGTGACTAGAGGGCACAATCCACAACAACACACGTCATGATTGAGTTCCACAAAAGGCGTAAAGAGAGAAAAGCAACTGTTCCTCTTTTCCACTTTATATATGAGCCCATGGCCAAAGGTGAGAGCCGTATGCAAGCTGGGAGGAAGCATCATTCTCTACCTTCTAGTATCAACAACTGCACCAATTTAAAGGTTAACCACTTTATTCCATAAAACACACACACACATACACACACACACACACACACACACACACCATACGTCATGTAAATGAAGTCTGTAGTCTCACACAGGCTCGGAGAAGGATATTACTATGCTAATCTGGAGCATTTTAGAAGGTAAATGTCAAAAGAAATGAATTACCTTTACATTCCAGTGTGCCCTGATGCAATAGCCCAACTTTGACATTTGTCCGTGGAGGAACTTGTTTTTCCTCGGTGGATTTCCAATGTGCAACACCGGGCGTACAATTATTCAGATTCCTAATATTCACTGTAAATTAACGAAACCAAAGATGTCAACAGTATCACCAAATATTGGCTGGATACAGTCACTTGCTATAGTTTGTGGAAGTCAATAAACCTGGAGGCGTTCAGTCAAATATATAAGTGCTTGCATGTCGGCCTGGTTGTTGTTCAGTCATTTTCTTCTGATGTGCTCTGTATCAAAAATTCATAGAAATAATTAAAGGGTCGTATGGATGATGCTATAAAACAACAGTTAACTCTAGAAAAAAGACTGAGTTGGAAAATGCAACACTGGCTACGTTTACATGCACAAAATATATAGAAAATATTCATACTAAGCTGTTTACATGGCTAATGACAACTGATATTCCCGTTTACACTAGAGCTGCAACGATTAACTGATTAGTCAACTATTAAATGATTCCCAAACTATTTTGATAATCGATTAATCAGTTTAAGTATTTTTTAAGAAAAAACTAGTCAATTTTCTGATACCAGCTTCTTAAATGTGAATATTTTCTGGATTTTTTACTCCTCTATGACGGCAAACGGAATATCTTTGAGTTGCAGACAAAACAAGACATTTGAGGACGTCATCTTGATGAACATTTTTCACCATTTCCTGACATTTTATAGACAAACAAGTAATCAGTTAATCGAGAAAAAAAAAATCAACAGATTAATCGACAGTGAAAATAAGCGTTAGTTGCAACCCTAATAATAACTACAGCTGCAAATATCGATTATTTTCATCATCGTTTGGTCCATATAATGTCGGCAAATAGCAAAAAATGCCAATTATAAGAAGGGCTGCAACTAACAATTATTTTCATTATGAATTTATCTGCAGATTAGTTTCTCGATTCATCATCATTTCTTGGAGCCAAATATGAGGTCTTCAAATATTTTTTTTTGTCAGACAAACAGTCCAAAACCCAAAATATTCAGTTTACATTAATACAAATAAATAAACATAAATAAATTAAATTAAACAGAGAAGAACAGAAAATCCTCACATTGAATAAGATGCAACCAGAAAACATTTGAAATGTTTGCTTCAACAATGACTAAAAAACTAATTAAACAATGAATCTGTTGTAAAAAAAAAAAAAAAATAGTTGCAGATTCATTTTTCTGCATGTAATGCAGCTCTCATCACAAGTTCCCATACTCAAAAGTGGTTTGGATTTTCTGGTTTCTTTACTCCTCTGAACGGAATATCTTTGAGTTGTGGACACAACGAGACATTTGAGGACGTCATCTTGGGCTTTGGGAAACACTGACTGACATTTTCACCATTTTCTGACATTTTATAGACCAAACAACTAATCGATTTATCGAGAAAATAATCGACAGATTAATCAATCTGACAGTGAAAATAATCGTTAATTGCAGCCCTACAAAAATGTCAACAGAAAATAAACAGATTTAATTAATCGTTAGTTGCAACAGTGCATACACATACACTCCCCCATGAAGGACGTCCTATGGCTACGCTCTTTAAATAACTTCAATTTCCCTCCTTTTCCAGCTGCAGTCATGTTGCTCCCGTAGTCGTGTACCTAGTATCACTTTTCTGCAAGTTCTGCAAAGTTCTTCAAGCTATTCTTTTAAAAGCTAAGCACGAGAACAGACTCTGGTGCATACAACTTATGCAGCAGGTGGCAGAGCTGACCGTAAACAGCTAAGAGGCCGGCCAATATGGATATTCTGAATTAGGCCTTCTTCGGAATGGAGGGATGTGGGATATACCGATATTATTCAGGTTTTAGGAGCAATCTTTGGACACGTATGTAGCGCATTCAGAATATGCATCTCAATTTAGTTTTTTTTACGGCAGTTTGCAACACACGGCCTCTTGCCTGTTGACGTCCAGCTCTGTGCGTTGTGCAATTGTGTAAATGTAAACACAGTCAGTGTCTGTCAGCAGGATGAAAAGGGGCGATGTTACCACAGAAAGACGGATGGCTGGTGACACGTGGAGTAAGAGCAGGTCAGAGAGGCTCCTGAGGCAGAGGCAGCG
>CAKAOI010029063.1:0-43483 GCA_916701655.1 Sebastiscus albofasciatus | reverse complement strand
TCCCACATATAGTGAATCTGACTTACTATATAGAAAAAAAATTGTTGAATGTGTCATTCATTTGGAAGGAAAAATTGACTTTTTCCTTCAGAATGAAGGCGAGGGCTTGAGCTCTCAGCGCCAACTCAGTAGTCAGTGTTGTCTACTGTTGTGGAACGCACGGGTTCGATCTGGGTGATCCACTTCTCCCACAATCAGTGCGTAATAATGAATATCTAATTAAATTAAATAAATAATATAAATAAATAATGTGAATTCATTTCTGCTCATTTCTCTCATCATTTTCTGTGAATATTCAACTCAGACTGAAGTTCTGCTGATTCAGTGCATTTTTATAATGTACAAAAATAAAGTACAAAGAAAAGTGTGGTTTGCAACAGTATTTTTTCTTATCAAAACGACTTGCATCAGCCTTAACTAAAACTGCATGTGATCTACCTCATTGCATAGGGATGGTAGAGCAGCTATGGCGAAGGATGTAAAGAGCAATTAAAATAATAGAAATATATGACAAATGTCAAAAACTGCATTTGTGAAAATAATGAAACCTCAGATAACCTTTTCATCACAGTGTTCAAAGACCTTCTACTGTGCCCCTTACAAAATATAGTATTGTCTTCCTTTTATAAGGATATATGTGAAACTACAAACCACAGAATCCAAGATTATTATCACTACAGACTTTCTGTAACTTCTTAGAAATGTGACAGTTTAGTGCTTTATGACACCTTCATCAAAGAAGTGAATTAAAGACACAATATGTAGAATTTCGATGTGAGTGATGACAATATGTTAACCCCAGAACCATTTGTTAAGATCATGAATAGCTTGGTACACCTTGTGGTTTTGTAAGTATTCACAAGTTCGGCAAGCTTGTTCAATTCCAAACTTCCAAAAATGAACTTTATACCTGCTTGTATATCTAAAGTATCTCATGTACTCTGTATGATTTTGGTCAAGGTAAAGTAGCCGTTCTGCCAGCTCCTTTGGAGTGGAAAAGTCATCGACATGAATGAAAGAATCAGATGTGATATGGTCCTAATAGTTTTGTCTTTGAGGGCCCAGAGCTACTGGTACAGTTCCAAACATCATAGGTTTGAATACCTTCTCTGTGATGTAGTCTTTGTAGATAGAGTTTTCAAAGGAGAGGTAGAATTTACAACTAGAAATTATCTCTTTATAGCCTTCGATACTTACACGATGGCCAAAGGCTTTTCCATAAGTATGAATGTTGATGTGTATCTTCAGTTCATTGTAGAACTGAACTCTCTTTAACTTCGGGCTCCAGTTGCTCACAATCCAACACACCAACTTGTCCTTTGCTGGCAATTTGAAACTTTTATCTTGAGATGTCACTGGCACCAGAGACCCATAAGGCACTGGAATATTTGAATCAGGGCAATAATTGCATGTTAAGTTGAATACGTCATTAAGTTTAGGATATTGACGTATTTGTGAAGGTGACTCCACATTAAACCACACCCATTTCTGAAAATAGGGACGCGGTTCTGTTGGCATAACTCCTAGATCCCAGTGATGGAAGAGAACCCCGTGGGCCTTAGGGTAAAGTGTCTTGTCAGCTGTCAAGCGGCATTTTACGATATTGAAAATACTGCAGTTCATATCATGTTTCTGGCCATATGGCCACCTCCAGATCAATACTATAGTGTCGGGCTCAGCGTCCACTGCTGCTGCCTGGATTTTCTTGATGTCGCTGAGTTGTGGGTTAATGTGCAGCTCTGTAGAACTGTTGTTGTTTGGGTCCTGGGTCTGTTCTCTCTCTCCACAAATGTAGGACAGAACTGACAGCCTTTCTCAATGTAAATGCCAAAACTGGGGTCTTTGAAGTCATACTTATATGTGAAGAGAATGCAAAGAAAGCCAAACACCAGTAGACTGCTGTAGAGAAATGTGCGCAGAGAAGTCAACTGGCAGGCTGAGCAGGACATGGCTTCACCTTCGGAGAGAGAATAGATCCATTGATTGTAGACATGACATTTGACTGGACAATGCATTGGGTTGTCTGATTGTAAGCTAGCTATATTATAGGTTGTTCTGAATACCTAAATACACAAAGAGCCCCCTGGTGATGTTATTGGACATTGTTCTTTACTTCTTTTATGGTATTATCTTATTACTATCTCCCACAGTGGAGGACTCATTTGCAAGCTGTTGCCCCCACATACATACAGTACATACATACACACACCCTCCCCCACCCCACTCTCACCCACACTTTTTTCGCTGTTTAAGCTACGTCACCACAACACCAGCACACTTTCTCTGAGCGTTTACTATGGATTTACATTGTAGTTAATGGAAAGCCCCACTATTTGACGCCATGGGAATGAGAACGAACTGGTAGCCCAACACTGGGCGGAGGTTTCGAAGGGCCCAAACAATCCATTCCACCCTCCCGAGGCCCTCAGACTGGTTCATCTGACCCCACCACTAACATCAGAGCACACATACTCCTTCTTCTGTAAATGTATTTTTATATATACTTATATGAAGGTATTTTATTGGATCATATGCACAGTTTAAGGATTTTTTTAAGGCATAAAAACTCTTAAATAGTTCTTAAATAGTTTTTCAATGAAATGTCAGCGATGGGATTACATTGTAAAAACTATGAAGATTTTATTCTAATACATAGTTTTTATTATACAGATAACAAAATGTCTCTTAGAACACTCACAAACTAAACTGATCACTCTTAAAAAATGTCCAAATGTCCTGAAAATGAAGCTAAGACAATTTAAATTTAATTTAATAATATAATAATAATAATTTAATTTAATTTAATCACTATTTTTACTATCAAATACATTTTCTATCAATGAAATAATTTCTTAAATCAATGTTTTGCATCAATTTTTTTATGTCTTTAGTACGTAGCCATGTAATAAGGGGGATAATGTACAGTGAGCCAGTCGTTATTGCAAAATGAACCCCCTCACTGTACATTACCCTTTACATATGTTTTCTTTATAACCTGAAAATAAGAATTAATGTGTTTTTGTTACCTCAGAATGAGTCGTTTAAATCTACATAGAGAACGTGTCCTCTTCACGGAACCGGCTTCCATGTTTTTTACAGTATAACGGACAAACCAAACACTGTGTTAACTTTTCCTGCTTGAGTCGGAGTCGGTAATGTTACTCGCTTCACTCTGCAGCAGGGGAACAAGACACGAGAAACCTTTCTTGGTCTTTGAGGAGCTGCAGCATTTATCTCTGCACAAACTGCAACTTCCACTGTACATTCAGTTGATATTCTCAAAACTAAACTAACTCTGTTTAGTCTTTTAGAGGCAGAGTTAAAAGAAACGCTACTGTGCCTGCACTACTGTCATGGCCATCGGCATCAGATACCACTGCCCAAAGCACCCCTTAGGGCCGGTATGATATGCACCATTAACTAAAATGTAAACCCATCCACGGCAATGGTAAGCTCTTCAAGAAAGTGCACCCGCGACGTACATGAAACCTGCCTTGGCGGAGGTCTGCGCTCTCCAAGTGCACTTCTAGTTACCCTTGGCGACACTTAAGAATTAGGCAACAAAACCACCATATTTAGGTTTAGAAAAGAAATACATGGTTGGGCTTAAAACTACTACGTTTGTACAGTGAAAATGACACTGAACGTTGTGAACACGGGACACGAACGAACAGCTGATTGTAACATGATGCATGGGACACGAACAGCGGTCTCCTGGATGGAAGCCTTTAGCCTGGATGAAAGCCTTGTGTTTGTTGTGTAATTTCGAACAGCGTATTCCTCCGATGTGTTGAATATACCACCCAACACATTTGGGAGTTGATTATAAATAGATGGGAGGATTAAAATGTTTGCATCTCTGCCTCTTCCCTCTTCTATCCCTCTATCGCCTGTCCTCTGTCCATCCAAAATTACTTTCCCCTTTCTTCTCCTCTCTGTTGGAATATCTACTCCCTACCTTTCTTTCACCAACACTTCTTCCTTTTTGAGGATGATGCCGTAGCAAAACAAGTGCAATGTCTTCACCATTTTCTCTTTTCTCCGCTCCTTGTCCCCCTCGATTGTCAACCCCTCTATTTGTGCTTAAGTAGCCTTTGCTATCTTTCTCCGTTTTATCTCTCTTTTGCTCCCTCTCTTTCTCTTGCCAGTGATTGTCTGTCTTGCTGTGCACCAGATAAGAGCTTTTTACGGCACAAATGACAAGCACACAGGAGGGGGTTCATTCCATTCGCAAACAATGATCTGTAAAGACACACTGTTTGAGATGTAAAACAAGCACTCTGCTGAGACCGCCTGGGCGGACCTGGAATAGACAATTCAACGCACCACTTACCGACCCATTCAGCCAATTTGTACTTAGAGAGAATATGCACAAGGTGGAGGGACTATAAGCAAAAAGCATTATACCAAAAAAAAGTTCTATATAGCACTAGGAAATTGTTCCATAGGCTTTTAGCAACTTGAATCATGGGGCTGCAAAAGAGAGGTTTGAGGCCTATAGAATATAAGAGGTTTCTCTCCCAAGTTCAAAAGTCAGAGTAAAAAAGATGACACTTTTCAGCTTTGCACATATGCAAATAAATGTTAGTCACGGTGATTTCAGTTATCAGATTGCCTCTCTCCCTCTGCAGCCTGATCCTGCTTCCAGACCAAATGCACAAATGTGACATTTCACAGAGCACAAGGCCCCTCCTGAGAATGTGAGTGAGCCATAGCCACGTGCACTGCCAAAGTTTTTTTGCCAGAGTTGCGTTTGAAAAGTCAAAAAATTACGTCATAACGTCTTTTCTTAACCACTTTTCCTTGACCTGGATGGAAAACATCATGAGGTCAAGGAAAGATGAGAAGGAGAATTCAGAAGGACTAAGGAAAAGACAACCGTGGTGTAAAGAGAATCCGACTGCTCTTTCACTATAAGCTTTGTAATTATGATGCGACGGCAGTGGATGTTAGTGACGCGGGTCTGCCGTGGTGAAACTACAATGTTCTGAAGATGGACTACAAAAGGCTCTACTACCTCCGTGCGTTCTTAATTAGGTCTTTCAATGACAGGCTGCTTCACCCATGGTGTGTGAAAGAGAGATACAACAGGTCCTCCTGCTGCTGCAACACCGTATCAACAGATAATAAGGATTATCTGACCTAACGTGGACAACCAGTGAAAAATATCACCTCATTACCAAGGTTGGAACTGAAATAAACAAAGGAATATATGATAAATATTGAGTTAATTGTTCGAGTTATGGTGAAGGTGTAGGACCAAATACTTCTTCCAACTTCTTTTCAGACATGTAATACTTATTTATGTTGATTATTTGTTAATTGATTGTTTACTGTTCATTTTATGTTTTATTCTTGTTTTGTTTTTTACTTAGGTATTTGTTACATGTTCGAAATAAATAATTAATTAAAAATAAAGTGAAACGAAATGATTGTCACTGTTGTGCTGAAGCGACTGTCAGTGTTGCCAACTTGGCAAATTTCTTGCTAGGTTTAGGGACTTTTGGAGCTAGTCAACAGCTAGTGCTGCTAGCTACTTCCACTGGACAACAGTTGGGAATACTGGGCTCAGTTTTTCGGTTGGATCATTTTTAAAAAATCTAGTGTCTTTCTGCTAGTTCTTCAAGATCACCGACCCTGCCTTTAAGTTTAAGGGCATGACCACACCGTGGATGAATAAACAGTACTACATGGTTATATTATGACCGTTGTTTCTAAATATTTCAATTTAATCTCAGAGAAATCACTTTATTTCTGTCCATTTGGAATATCTAATGGCACTAAATGATAAAGTGTCAGTATGCGATGAGGTGGGATGAGAATGTGTTGCATAGCTATGTGTCGCCGCTATGCATAGTTTATCAATTTGCGGTACTACTATACACGGCAAAAAAAACTACAACAGCCATAATTCATGTAGGCTACGGACAACAACGGACAACACGGGACAACATGGGACAACATGGGCAACACCAAAATAATGTTTTGCAGCGATCAGTATTCCTGCTGCTGTGGATGCCCTCCTCTCTGGGCACTTTTCATTAAGCTAACATGTCTCCTTGATTGCTTTCCTCACCTCCTCTCCTCACATCTTAGTCCCGCCCACAGGAGATGTGAGAAATCAGCCATGTTGCTGCAACCAATTGATCAAAGAGCTGCAGAAATGAGCAGTCTGTAGTGGAAGAGGACACCCTTGTCTCGGAGCCGTCATTTTAAAACGTCAGTTAAATATGACATACGGCACAGCTGATGAGCAGAACAGTGTTCGTGACAACTTATATATTTACTGTTAATTTAATTTACAATGTGGCCTAATGTGACAAGAGTGTATGGATGTCTTTTTTGTAGTCAGTTGCACTAAAAAAAAAAAAAAAAAAAAAAAAGAAATTGTATGGAAAATGTGTTCATGTTTGCACATTCAGTTTAAAATAATAAAAAGCAACATATTTTTGATATTTACTTTAAAAAAGTGTCCTGTTTTTAACATGCATGTGACAAGTAATTAACAGTGGAAAGCAACATGAAAGTAAATAAACCGCTTTTAGTCATGAAAAGTATTGTATTGGTATCAATATCGAAAATCTATCGATATAGTAAAAGGAGAGGCCTGAGGCCATATGCATTTCTGCCCCCGGCATAGGGTAATCTAGAATATAGAATATATAATATTGTATTATATAGCGTAGTAGTATAGTGTATAGCGTAGTGTGACATCTGGATGTATCATCCTAAATGCTGTTTCTGTGGCCATGGAACCTGTTCCTACACACACACACACACACACACACACACACACACACACACACACACTGTTATACCGACTATGTAAATAGCTTGAATTGGTATGCATTGGAAGGTGAAAAGAGAGATTTCCTCGCAAGATTGTGAGTGGAAAGAAAAGAAGTACACTTCGCCACCAAATGAAACCTGCGAGTGTGTGTGTGTGTGTGTGGGGTCCTCGGCGTCTGTTTGCCTCCTTGGAAATGAGCTCTTTTTCAATAGTGAGAATGCGCTATAGAGGTGTGAAGTGCCACCTCTTTCCATTCAGAAGAAGTTTCCGCTTGTCTGCCTCCTGGATATTGTTCTCTTCCTCTCCTGCTCACTCCATCCTCCTCCTGTTTGTCTCTCACTTCCTCCCTCCTCTCTTCGTTTAACTGGCTCTTGTTTTCTTCTTTCTCTCCTTCATTTCTGTTTTAGCCTTTGTTTCCCTTCTGCATCATATCTGTCTTTACATCGCCCTACTTACCACCCCTTCTCTCTTTTTCTCACCCCTTACTCCATCCACCTGTCCTTCGCTTTCCCTCCTCGACACAACAGCACACAGGTTTGAGGAGTTAATGATGTGCTTGTTCTTGGATCTGCCTCGACTGCATATTCACCACAATATTTACCATATTATTATTTATTTACTGGGATGTTTTACATATCGTAGAATCTCCAAATCATCTCCCGTATTTGCATTTTCAGTTTTTTTTATCTTTAGAATAGAAATGTGCTGACTTGTCCCATTGTTAACTCACGGCCGGTAGCCAGGGTGAGAGCGTCAGCTAAATAACTAAATTGTACAGTTAAGGTGCAAATTCTTTTTACAATGTTTAGGGAGGTGTTTTTTTATAATTGTTTGAAGACAGGTTATACAGTTTGTACCCATGTATATGTATGCAAGCCTTGTTGTGTGAATGCTGTCCAGCAGCATACGTTCTTTTGTACATTTTTTGGACTTTAAAGTGGCAGTCCTTAAAATTTCAGTCCTAGTTGATTTAGAATTTATATTTAAGTGAAAACAATAGAATTGTGCTCAGAGTTTAGTAGCCTGGTGTCTTTTTGTTGATTCATAAACAGTAATAGAATAGAGAAATTATTTTTCTTTGAGCATGAGCTTCAAGTTTTCAGAATTGTGTGCAGATTACATTTTTTGAGCATATACAATGGAGAAAAACTGTAATAGAGCATTTTTTTTCCGGGAATGTCACCACAGACACTCATTCGTAATACTGCTAATATATAAATATTGCAATAGCAATGCTGTCATCAGTGGGCCATAGGCTCAATCACCATTGTGTTAACCTTGTTTGGCTATACAGACATTTATTGAAATGAAAATCTGTGCGATTGCCACTTTAACTACTCCTGCATACTTTCAGTTATAGAAACCATTCAAATATCAAAATGTTCAGCTCTTAAAGGACATCCCTGCTAGATCTTTTCTTGTTTCTACCATTTATAATTTATTAAATATTAAGCTGTTTACAGTTTTTTTTACAATGTAACTCAATGGAGAAAATCTTCAAATCCTCTTAAACATACTCCACTTTGACATGATACTGTTTCCGTATACTTTCAGTTGCAGGCTTCATTTAAACTTTAAATGGGTTACAAGACCTTGAGCTATTGAGGAATAAGTCGGCTTTTTGATTTCTTTTACAGTTTTTGTAATATCACAGTTTAAGTTTGATGCTATTTTCAGACTTTTTCTGAGTTTATATCACTGTGTGATGTCACTCGCGCTAACCTCCTCTGCCTATCTGCTTTTACAACATTTTCTGCCTTTAAACATTGTAGATTCCACAACTTACACCTCTCACACACAATTAATACATTAAACCGTAGATATGTTATCTTCTTTCAGATGATGTGCCTATTTAAGCAATTGGACTGTAATGACGTCTTGCCATTACTAGATGTGGAGTAATGGTATTTATGATTACTGTACACAAATGGTTAATTGAACTCAGTTATTTGCACATATTTGTAACAAGGTTAAATAAACACACACATGGTATTTTAACAAATGTATTTATTGATTAATTGGTGTATTGCAGTGGCATGAATCTGGGGATGCTCGACAGTTCCATCTCGTCGTTCGCCTGTGAAAATGGGCAAATACGCATTAACATGCGCTTTGATGTAAAACTCAGTGGGAGCAAAATGTTGGGTATTTGAAGAGTCTCACAATTAGATGCACGCAAAGCTCACACTAATGGTTGAATGGTCATTTGTATGTCATGCTTGAACTTACCACTGCCCATCTTCTTCTCCCAGGGTGTTTGGACTAAAGAGTTCCCTGAGGGCTCGCACACAGTTAAATAGTTCTGGGAGGGTAAAAACACTGGGAAGTGGGTAGGGGGAAGTTCGGCTGGACTGTTTCCAATGTATTTATGTATGTAAGATATTTATTGGTAATTATTAAATATACTGTATTTAGGTGTGTACATATTTATTAAGATTATATATATTTCCGGTAATGGTTTTATGTAAATAGATTTGTATATTTTTGTATATTTGTGTGATGTATTCACCTTGTAAATGGTATGTGCCAGCCAAGGTGAGTAGACTCTTCTATATAAGGCAGGTAGATTGCTAGGAGGTTTAGACAGAGAAAGGTTAAGAATGTGTGGTAATTTATAAATAATAGTAACAATCCACAATTAAAAGACCGTACTATATTCATTCATGGAGCTCTGCAAGTCACTGCATGTTCTACAACACTGTCCTGCAAATATTTCTGTATAAAAGCCTTGTGTTAACAAATGAAGGAATTCTGTCCACAGAAAAAAATGATTGAGGGCTTTTATTTTTAAATGAAATAATGAAATAATCAAGAACGCTGCTGGTGTGGACACCACATGCGAGGGACACGCAGCAGTTCAGCGAGGCAGCCGCCACGCGCTCCTCACGCGGGCAATGTGTCACAGCCATTGAGAGACGTAGCAGTTCAGCGAGGCAGCCGCCACCCGCTGCTGACATGCACAGTCTGGCCCGGGCATACAAAGGACTACAGATGGGGCAAACCATATGATGGTAGGCTGACTGTGATGTTGGGTATTGTGGCAGCGGTGTCAGGAAACACTGCAGCAGGAATGTCCCAAAACCTGAGGATCACCCTGGAGCAGTCTACACTGCTGTTTACCAAACATCAATTACAATATGCACTACACAAATGATTTACACGTTAGTCCCTTATTAAGGCAGTAGTACACGTGGCTGAAAATAATACGTACAATAACCACGAGGAGAATAAATAACAGTTTAGGCAAAGCAGCATTGGCAGACATCCTCGAGAAGGGAAATAAACAATTCTTCAGTTGCTTCAGGCCAAGATACATTTACATAAAATACACTGAGGTGGAGGTTAAAGCACAATCAGCTGGAAATAAACACTCTAGGGGCAATTTCACAAAAGGATTGCACAACTTTTACAGCCGCTAAACCTGCACAAGTAAGAAAAAAAGAAACCGTATATTCTCAAAGCACCCGCAAGGGTGAAATGAACCACTAACTGCGCTGCCAACCAAATAGCATTTCGGTGCTCCTGTGCTGTTTCTATTTACACATACTTACATTTGGCGCAAAAGTGCCCCGTTTCTATGCAAATGAGCCTCATTGCAAAAACTGTCCAATTCACAAATATCAGTGCCAATAGCCACACAGTGAAATTATTAGCGTCTTCAGAGAGTTGGTGGTAACTGAAGCACATTTATGAGGGATGTCTGCTCAAACTCATTTATTTTGGGATGCAGAATGCAATGACAGTTAAAACATTTAGAAATAAATGTATAAAGCTCTGCGACATGTCAACATGTCACACAAAAAAAATGAATGAAACACAAGGTTAATATATAAGCAAATAAACTAATGATTTATTCCCGCTCCCTCCTAACATGTTTCCCTTTCCTCTCTTAATTCAGGAGGTCTGGATGGAAGTGGCATTCCGGCTCAGGCTGACTCTCACCCACAACAACCAAAACATAGGCCTCAAGCTCATTTATACTTTGCCACATGGATAACTGCGATCAGACGCAAAAAGAAATGGCAAATTGCACAGAGCTGCAAAACTTAATGAGCGTGTTTGTGCTGTAATATCATTAGCCACAATATCTTTTGTGAATCGGACCTTGAGACGGGGCAGATAGCGGTTGCAAATGATACACAATTCATGGTGCCATCAGCGGCCACAAACCATTCTTTGTAAATTCAGCCCTCAGTGCAGTCAGTGTTTCCCCTCGTCATACACAAGTCTTCATGCACATCAGCTTCCACTGATGACAAGAAGAAATGATTTTAACAGTTCATCTGATTGATCAAACAATCAGATGAACCCCCCTCCACCCCCTTCTCCGCCCTTGAGGAACATATCCTCCTATTTCTCATTGGTGACTATTTTCATTCCTTTTGTTAAGCAGGGCGGAAAATAGATCGCCTGCGTGCATGTCCTTTAAGGCCTAACATTTGTAGAAATAGTAAAATGTTGTCATTATGTAGTGTTATGGCCGTGGGTAATGATGCGCAGTAACTGCTCCCACACTGTTGGACAATAATGGCTGACTTCACAAAGAATCCATTTATCCACATGGAGGAATTGTGTTTAGAGAGCCTAATATTTATGATCATCTGTTTTTTGACGACACATGTAGTCTGTCATCTGACATTTTTTTCTTTGTCATTTTGTCCTTTTGAAGTCTCTCTGTGGACTTCCGCGGACTATCATTAAACTATCGTGTGTGGTAGCGTCAAAAACAAATGGCAGAAACATATTTAGTCACGGAATCCATGACCACAAGGTTGGCGATTTGATCCCCAGCTCTTTAAGCGAGACACTAAACCCCAAGTTGCTCCCCGGGCGCTTACAGCAGCCCACTGCTCCTAAAATACTTTGGATGGGTTTAATGCAGAGGTCAAATTTCATGTATGTACCTGTATGTATATGACAAATAAAGGTTTCTTCTTCTTTCTTCTAAATTTGTTATCCAGAGCGTTGATATGGCAGCTATTTGCTATGTAAAGACATAGAGGAGTAATGTCTACCTGAGCAGAGAATGAAGTCTCTCCCTGTGTGTATGTGTTGTAATCCGAGCTTCTCCTTGCTTTGCTGACATCGCTGGGTCAGCCGTGCGTGCTTTTAGTGCATTTTCGTGCATGTGAGCGTGCCCCGTTGGCTGGCTCACAATCGCCACTCTGCACTGCTCTCATACGGCGGTTACTGTTTGTTATTTCCTTTTCATTGCTCACATTAGTGTGTGTCCAGGAGCGTTTTCTCTTCATGACACGAGTCTGTTTTTACAGTTTGGATCATTGTTTGCTGTCAGTCACTGCAAGCCTTAATGAGTGTGTGTGTGTGAGTGTGTGTGTGTGTGAGTGTGTGTGTGTGTTCTTTCCTGAGCCCAGGGAATAATCATTAAAATTACATTTAACTAGGTTGCTGTTTCTAGATGTATCCTACACCTTACCCTGACCTGTCACTCAACTCTGTGCGTGCATATGCGCGTAGTTTATGTAGGCGTGCACCAGCATGTGTGCATATTTGTTAAAGGCAGACTACTTTTTCTGATATTCAGTAAATTTCATTATATTTAGTCAATTATATTTAAAAAAATATATATTTTTAACATCAAGAATTTAAGAGATTAAAAGGCACAAATATAGCAACACCTTTAAATTATTAAAGAAAAAATGACAGCACAACAATGGAACAAAAATATAACAATCAGCAATCACCTCAACAAAAGCCACAAAGTGTCATAAGAAAAGAAAGAAAATGATCAGGCTATAGGCAGACAAAAATCATTGATACATTACTGAAAATGCACACAAACCATTTTACGATAAAAAACAAACAAAACATAAACAAAACTAAATAAACCAAATGAAGGAAGAAATTGATAAAGCCAATTTTTATTCCAGTTGAGACTGTGGGGACGACAAAAAAGGAGCTGCTAAGCAACAAAGAACTATTTTTACCAATATGAAATTGAAATAAAATAAAATAATTATTATAATAATAACTTATTCAATATATTGATTTGACCTTTATTTAACCACTTTCTTGATATAAAAATCTGTTAATTGGTCACTCGTTGCCATTGTAATTACAAAAATAATTATAAAAATAATTTAAAATTACTTTTAAAATGTATCTTATTTGTGTTCATCTCCATAAGCCTTTTATTTTCATTTTAAGATTGTATTTCTTTTTGGGCGGATTTTACTATACACAAACAAAAACAAATAGTAGACACACTGACCTATATTCTAATACAACAAATACATTTAAAAAAAAAAAACAGATACATACTAAATAATAAAAGGTTAGTCTAAGTGAGTTAGAAAACACTGTAAAAAATCTCAAGTAGACAAATTAATTTACTTTTCTCTTTCAGTTTTCAGGACAATAATGTTCAGACGTGCAGACACATAGCATTATAGTTATGCAGAGAGCCTATATTGATGCACATTTTCAACATTGCATTTGACTAGTCTTGAATGGATAGAGCAACATTATCTCTCCATTTACAGCATCAACTGTTTGGCAACAAAAGCTACAGCCGGCCATTTATTATGTTATTGATTGGACAGTCTAGACAGAACCCCAATTCTGTCTGGCACTGTATAGTGCTGGAGCTGGCTCAATACACAACACTAAGATCTGGAAAACTTCAGCTGTAACACATTCCATTGTCACTTTAATTGTGATAAATATCTTTTTCAGTAAACATTTTTTCCAATGAGAGACTTTGGGTGCTTCTTTAGCCTTATTCCTGATGGCAACCACTACACTCTTTGAAGGGGAACCCGATTTTTCATATCAGTCATGTTTACAGGTCTTCTGGAGTTCTACTGGATACGTGAAATAAATTCAGCCTTTTTTTCTGAGGGAGCTGTGTAAAATTTGGTTAATGTCATCAAGTGATGTCGCTTCAGGTGCGGAGTTCGAAAGGATATTCATTAGAGACATCTGCAACGTCATTTTGCCTAGTCAAAACTCTAATTCATGATATCCCTAATTCTAGTTTGACTGGGCGAAATGACGTTGCAGGCGGAAGCTATTGAAACATACTATGGCCGTATGGGTTTATAAAGTGTGTCTGGAGACAATAAATCTACAATACGCTGTAAATTTCTACCACAACTCTCTTGTGAAAAAAAGCTCTCGATGGCCACAGATTCCTCGATGATGAGCTCTTTCTATTTCATGTCTTTTTCTAACTATATGATTCACAGCGGTTCCCGACCACTCGTCTCACAGCGGCTGCACATAGAGACTGATGTTATGTGTCCAGCTCGGAGGACGGCTCGTTGTGATTAAAATGAGCTTGTATAGCTCGTTGTCTACCCTACTACGGTTAGAAAGCCCTCGTTGGTGTTTTAACAACTTATGAGTTATTGATCCAGGAAGTTTGAATCGGTGAATATCTTTTCCAACTTTACCAAACTATCCAAGTTAGCAAAAGCTTCTGCTGACACTGTTCAGATGCTTTGTTGGGCCGACATCCAATGGGAAGCCTTGATGAGCAACATCATGACAACAACAACTCTGACTGGTCATAATGAGGTTTGAGATATCTGTTACTGTTATTTAGGATAGTCAGAACTGAAGTACAGATATCTCTAACTGACTAGTCAGAATGACGTTATAGATATCTGGAATAAGAATTCTGACTAGTCACAACGTAATTCTGACAAGTCACAATGTAATTGTGGATATCTCTGATATAATTCTGGATAGTCAAGCTTAGCTATTAAATGATAAAATGGCTTGACATAGAAGTGAGCTTACCAGACCTCTGTAGGCCACTGCTCATCTCAGCTGCAGGCCGAAGGCTCCGGGCTACATTAGCTGCAGTGTCGAGAGAGAGAGAGAGAGAGAGAGAGAGAGAGAGAGAGAGAGAGAAGCCTTCAGGATGCACATTTGACAAAAGTACTTGATAAGATGGAGATGTTTTGCAGTCTTCTACTTCTTCCATGTGTGTGTGTGTGTGTGTGTGTGTGTGTGCGTGCGTGAGAGAAAGCAGGAGACAGTCTCTGAGCTTCACCTTTGAGCAACTGCGTCTGGCCACCTGCCTGTTTGATATTAGAACAACATGCGTGTTTGACAGAGGGACAGTCAGACAGTCGGGAGGGGAAATACACGTAGAGCAAGTAGCTGGAAGTTTTTTTTTTCTACTTCAGATACCTCCATTACTTGACCTCTCCCTCTCCATCTCTCTCTCTCTCTCTCTCTCTCTCTCTCTCTCTTTCAACACACACACGCCAAGCCAACACACACCACCTCCTGTCACTTTCTGCTTCCTGCGGTTCATTGCCTGCCTTATGACAGTGCTGACAACTTGCGCCGTGCCCCCTACACACCCTTCCTGCATTAGCTATGACAGGCATGTGTGTGTGTGTGTGTGAGACTAAGGGAGAGCAGGACGTATAAAAGGCCAGACTATCTCCCACCCCAGCTAATGTGTGTTCAGGGGACGCTCACACCCACACCCACACACTTGCATACACTCCATAAGAGTGTATATATATGCCATGTATGTTCTAATTGTGTGTCAAGTTCGGTGTAGGCCAACCCTCCTGCCACACTGTCCCTCCCTGCAGTTCTATCTCCCATCCCACCCAGTCAAATTGTCACCCAAACCCCAACCCTACACAACCCCCACCCCTCACTCCGTGTCACTCTATGCTAAATAGTCCTCCCTTGGAAGCTGTGGAGGCATCTCCTCTCGGTGGAAGTTGATATGACTGTGGCGTACTTTGGCTTAAGTCGAGTTCAGTTGGAAGTGGGAAATGTCAGCTGTGGGAGTAACTAGCTGTGAGCTGCACTGCAGCCTATTGCTGGAGTTCGGTCGGGGCAGCGGTGGCCATATAGGGTCTTTCTTTCTCACTGGGGTGCCCGTCTACACTACAGTGTGATGTGCATTGTGCTGCTGGAAAATTCAGCCCTCTTGGGGAACAGTTGCCAGATGACACACAGCTCTACCTCCTCAAAAAATCCCAGTCTCTACAGGGAAGTGTTGATGTCATTTACAAATAAATGATAATAAATCAGAAATTATTTTCCCACCTTCTGCCATAAGAATTTTCCAAAAAAGGATTTTGGCCATCAATGTATGTGCACAGACGACACATTCTCACTCCAAACTCGACAAATACTGAAGCACGGCCAGTGGAGGACGCTTCAAACTATGACGCTCCATAGGTACCCATCTACTTTTGGTTATGTATTGATTAATTGTTTAACCAAAACTCGCACATGGCTCAAATTGTGCACTTGCTGGGATCTCTAATTTTGAAAGTAATTTTATAATTTTGTTGCAGAGAAAATAGTTGGTAACGCTTTAGATTACAGCCTGCAACTGCGTTATTACTCCGGAATTATGGTGTTATCTTTTGTACTTAAGGTGTGGCAGTGCAGTACGTGCCAACACACACATGTAGGTACTGGGGGGAACAAGATGTGAACTTAAGGAATAAGGGGGTAACAATTTGGGATCTTAAAAATAACTTATACTATAGTTATTATTTAACTTCTAGGTACCTACTCTTTTATTACAGATATGACCTACTGAGAAATAATCTGCACATTTTTAGAGAAACTTAGAGAGAACTTATACCGTAGTTATTATTTAACTACTGGGTACCTATTCTTTTATTACAGGGTGATCTACTGAGAAATAACCTGGACGTTTGGGTTGAATTTAGAGATCATGTATACTGTAGTAATAATTTAAATACTGGGTTACTATTCTTTTATAACAGGTATGACCTCTAGGTACTCATCTGGCATCATTTTTGGAAGTGTCAGGGTTGACACAGAAAGATTCATTTGTAAAGGTCAACCAATAAAACCATCCTGTGTACGTACTGGTGTAGAAAAAGCCTCTATTCTCATGATGTTCTACACAGTTAGGATGATGGAAAAATCTTTTAAATATGCTGCCTCTTCCTCCTGGAACAATGCACATTGGGAATTGAAATTGTCAGAGCTGATTACTGTTGGTGAATTCAAGTACATTTTAAAAGAGCTGGGGTCTCATTTATAACACAAAAGCCGAAAATGACGTGCGCCAAAAATGAATCAGTCTTATAAAACAGACATAGCCCACCTGCTGATCAATTGGTCTTTCTTTACGTTGAATCATGGCAACTGCTGAGAGGAAGACTAAGAAGAGGAACTTCCTTGACACAGAAATCGAGGTGCTTGTGGGTGAGGTGGAGGTTAGAAAATATAAATTGTTTGGTGGCCACAGCAGCGGTGTAACACAACTGAGTGGCAACACTTTGCTGCTGCGGTTAATTCAGTGAGCGCGACAGACAGGATAGTACCTGAAATAAAAAAGAAGTGGTCTGATCTGAAGGTGGAGGCCAAAAAAAACCCATTACGACCCACAGTCAGAGCGTGTCTGCTACCGGTGGGGGCAAGGGCACACCTGATCTCACGCCGCTGGAAGCCCGTATGGCCTCCATACTCCGGGAAGCAAGTGTGTGGGGCATTGTGTCGGAGAAGGAGGGAGACACAGACATGACTGAGACCGCAGATGAACCAGGTAAAAGCACAGTTTTATCTTTTATTACACACATTTAGACATGTGAAAAAGCATAGTGGGTGAATGTGTTGTGTTTTTTAGTTCTTCCAGAGTCGGAAGCGGTTGGTGATGACGAGGTCACAGAAAGAAATGAGAGTCGTGCTGTCTGAAATTGCAACATCATTAAAAGATCTTGTTAAAAAGTGAACCTTACTTTTTTTTTTCTGACAAACGCCGCATGTTATCCTCACGGGTCTTTACTCCCTGTTGAAAGCCGAGAGAGACCCTGACCTCACGCTGGGGAGGTGGGAGACCCTGGGGGAGATGGAAGGCCAATCCTCTCGGCCATATTGTGCAACACAGCACACTGATAATCTGGCAGACTTTTTTGGGGTGGTAAAAAGGTGGTTTAAACATGCGCGAGCGTGGGCATCATTGTAGTGCACTTCCTCTGCGCTCTGCGGGTTTGGGAATGGGGTGAGGAGCCAGCGCCTGAGGGGGTAGCTACTGTCACCTGCAGATTGTAACGGAAAATAATTATACATCAGGCGTGAATGGTTAGAATTTCTACAATACAGTGGTTATTAATTTACAAATAAGCCAGCCATCATGCACAGCGCCTGCCTGTAATCTGCTCCCTACACTGATATAAGTCATGATAAAGGAGTCATGTCATCGTGCTACCACATTTGTCAGGACCATGTTGGAGTCACATATAACTTGGAATGCACATGCTTTTGATTAACGTACACATATTCGTTTTCATATGGTGCCCTTATAGCAATATCAATAGCAGTCAATTGCGCCTATTCAAGTCAAGTCCAGTCAATTTTATTTGTATAGCCCAAAATCACAAATCACCAATTTGCCTCGGTGGGTTTTATAATCTGTACAGGATACGACGCCCTCTGTCCTTTACAGTACGATCCTCTCATCAGATAAGGAAAAACTTACCAAAAAAAAAAACCTTTTAACAGGGAAAAAAATGGAAGAAACTCCAAGAAGAGCAACAGAGGAGGGATCCCCCTTCCAGGATGGACAGACGTGCAATAGATGTCGTGTGTACAGAGTAACAGCATAGACTTTAGACTTTATTGTCCCACAAGGGGAAATTCTTTTTCACAGCACTGTACTTCTCAGACACCAATACATACAACAGCACACAGTAACACAGTAACAGCAATACAACAGTGACAACAACAGAAAATGACAGACAGCAGTACACACTCAGGCCTGTTCAGCAACGGCTGTTGTTTAAGGCAGCTATGACTGCCGGTATCAGGCTTTTCCCGAAGCGAGCCCTATTGCACCTCAATGTTCTATACCAGTGCCCGGAGCGGGGCATTATGGTGAGGTGGTGATTGAGTGGGTGTGTGATGAAGACAATAATACATTTTATTTGTAACGCACTTTACATTTGAAACAAATCTCAAAGTGCTACAAGACAGAACAAAACAGATAAGAAACTAACATCATACATATATGGTAGGTAATAAGGTTATTTCTCAGTAGGTCATACATACCCTGTAATAAAAGAATAGGTACCCAGTAGTTAAATAATAATTACAGTAAAAGTTCTTTGTAAGCTCCAAAATTGTTACCCCCTTTATTCCTTAAGTTCACATCTTGTTCCCCAGTACCTACTGTACATATGTGTATTGGTATGCAATGCACTGGTACACGTTAAGTACAAAAGATTACACCATAACTCTGGAGTAATTACGCAGTACGTTGCAGGCTGTAATGTAAAGCAGAGGCCTGGTTATACGCTCCTGCAGACACAATAGAAAGTCAGCGAGTGGGAGGAGGAGGCCGTCACACTAAGCGGAGCGCAAGGAAATAACTGATTTGAAAGCAGAAATATAATTATAAACAAAGCAACAGTATGAACTCCCTGAGGCCCCGCACAAATGCTTAAATCACCAGTGCCATTAACCACCACTTTGTTTGACTGTCATTATAAAGCCTAATTCACACTGGACCAAAATAAAAAACAGCTGGGGACTTGATGTGATTTAGAAATTTACCACCCACATCTGTTTTAGAACAGGAGAAACAGAGTCGCTGTTCGACTCAGATTTACACGCTGATTTGATTTTGTTAGAAGAGTCTCCTGTTGAAAGCAGTGATTTTCCCAAACTTTTTTCATCTGATGCACCCCCACAGCCCTATCAGATGAGCTCAAGTAACCCTTCATCACCCTCCGTCGCTGGCGGGGCTGGAGCCGATCCCAGCTGACATTATATATACATACACTGATCAGCCATAACATTAAGACGACTGAGAGGTGAAGTGTATAACATTGACATCTTTTTACAATGGAACCTGGCAATAGGGGGGATATAACATTTTGAACTTTGAACTTTGTGTCGAAAGCAGAAAAAATGGGCCAGCGTAAGGATGTGAGCGACTTTGACAAGGGCCAAATAGTGCTGTCTAGATGACTGGGTCAGAGCATCTCCAGAACTGCAGCTCTTGTGGGATGTTGTCTGCAGTGGTCAGGACCTACCAAAAGTGGTCCAAGGAAGGAAAACCGGTGAGCCGGCAACAGGGTCAGACCCGAGGCTCGTTGATGCACGTGGGGAGTGAAGGCTGGCCCGTTTTGTCCGATCCAACTGAAGAGCTACTGTAGCTCAAACGGCTGAAAAAGTTAATACTGGTTCTGATAGAAAGGTGTCAGAACACACAGTGCATCGCAGTTTGTTGCGTATGGGGGTTGTGTAGCCGCAGACCGGTCAGGATGCCCGTGCTGTCCCGTGTCCACCGTCAAAAGCGCCTGCAATGGGCACGTGAGCATCAGAACTGGACCACGGAGCGATGGAAGAAGGTGGTCCGGTCTGATGGATCACGTTTTCTTTTACATCATGTGGATGGCAACGAGTTGGAGGTGTTGACTCGGCCTCCAAATTCTCCAGATCTCAATCCAATGGAGCATCTGTGGGATGTGCTGGACAAACAAGTCCAATCCACGGAGGCCCCACCTCGCAACTTACAGGACTTAAAGGATCTGCTACTGACGGCTTGGTGCCAGATACCACAGCAGACCTTCAGAGGTCTAGTGCCATGCCTCGACGGGTCAGGGCTGTTTTGGCGGCAAAAAGGGGTACCTACTCAATATTAGGGCAGGTGGTCATGATGTTATAGCTGACCGGTAAATATATATATATAAATATATATATTTATATAAAAAATAAGTGGGAAAACAAGGACATTGCTCAAATACAAGAGGAAGAAAAAGAAAATCCAACTCCCTAATGCTGAGGTGCCGGTTTTCTTAGGACTATTATTATTAGATTAGATGGCCTCTATGTTTGGTGACATGTGGTAGTTAATTAGTGGTAGGACCCTCAGTTTACATCTTACAGACATGGCAGTGTTGTGCGAATAGTAGTAGAATAGTATTTGTACAAACATAAAAAAGAAGGAGCAGCAGTTGTAATAATAGTTTTAATAAAGAAATAATAATCTTTAATCTACATTTGCAGTAATCATGGTACATCTGATTCAGTTTGCAGAAAAACACTGTAGAGAGCTAGGTACAAACACACACACACACACACACACACACACACACACACACACACTACCGCTAATTATGAGCGCTCTAGCCACAGTGTGGAATATATTGCTGTGTTTGGATGCTGAGCAGAGAATAGCATTAGCATACTTTACACAGCTGACATATTTGAATTGTCAACAGCCTATCCATCACTAACAGGTCTTACCTATTCACACACACACACACACACACACACACAGTCATGCATGAATATACAGTATGAAGACAGTATGTTTGCCTACACATTTTTGTCACAGTTCATGTATATATGAACATGTCACTGTCTCTCCTACACTCACTCAAACGGCATGTGGCTATCTCTTTTGATTCCTCTCAGATTATTATTCTCATTATTATTATTAGATTCATATTCACAAGACTGCCAAAGTGTCTATAAAGTAAATGTGTATTGGTAAGTTTTATGGAGCAACTTCCTCAATAGCTGTTTTAAGATTATTGTTTATAATCTGTGGTGTCACATTTAATCTATATCAATTTTAAATGTTTTATGGTATAAATGCTATGTGAAGTAGAAATATTCCAGGATGATGAAAATTACCTTATTCGTTTTTTTTTAGGGAAGTTGAATATTTTTGTATGCATACCTGTGTCAACCATGTCCAAATACAGACAGACAAAAAAATAAATAAATATGCAGACAGCTGTATTTTTGCCATGAGTCATTTATGTTTTGCTATATTTTAACACACTGTGGATGTTCTCCCCGTGTTAGCGTGGGTTTTCTCCGGGTTCTCCGGCTTCCTCCCACAGTCCAAAGACATGCAGGTTAGGTTCATTGTTGACTCTAAATGTCCCGTAGGTGTGAATGTGAGTGTGAATGGTTGTCTGTCTCTATGTGTCAGCCCTGTGATAGTCTGGAGACCTGTCCAGGGTGTACCCCGCCTTCACCCAATGTCAGCTGGGATCGGCTCCGGCCCCCCGAGCGACCATGAATAGGATAAGCGGTTAAAGATAATGAATGAATGAATGGATGGATTTCTTCTGTGAACTTACTTTTTGTATTCTTGTTATTCTAACAGATAAAATATATGTGTTGTTTGGATTTATCAGAAAGGCAATGTGCAAAAGGCTTGCTGCCTGCTCACAATATTATATACATTTCTCAGTAAGGTCTAAGACAGCCGAAGCAGCACAAGACCTAATCCATATGATAGCACAAATCAACTGTCTTCATCACCAATGTCTTTTTTTCTCTTTTTTCTTCTCCATCTTTTTTTTTTGTTGCAGTGATGTTTATTTTTACATTTTAATCTCTCTACATCCTAGATGAACTATGTGTTACTGTGTCGTGGTGTATTTGGACAGCTGGAGTTTCCAGGCAAAGCATCTGACACAGAGTTATTCCATGTTATGTTATTTTGGAAACCTCAGTGGCTTCAGGTCAAGATGCCTTTAAAACCAGCTACCTGTGTTTTCCAGTTACCAAGATAAAAATGTTGGCATTGTATGTTCCTGCAAACCACTGATACGCTAAATGTGCATTCGGTCAGAGCGAATGACATAGTACGACGAGTGACGAGCAGAGCGAGTGACGTAGTATATCGAGCGTCTGTTCTAACTCACATGGACTCCGCCCTCTACTGGACTCTATGGGTATTACTCTCCTCCAATCACGAGCACGCATTCGCCCACTGAAAGTTTGCATAAGCGTAGCCGGCCAATCAGCGCGTGCCTACCCAAAGAAGTGTGGACCCCACCGTATATTAGACAGCAAACACAGTCATTCTTTTCTCTTCAGTGTAATGGCGATTTGCGCACTGGCTCCATATCCACGGATGGAGTCGCCGTTTCAAGAACCTTGTCAGTGCCCGGCTTTGTCGCCTGGGCGGATCATCGCCTCACCATCGACCACCTGCTTGACCTCAGTGGTCACCCCTCTCGCTCCCTGCCAAGCCAGTGAGCCGTCTCCACCATGGTTTTTACGGCTCGGCTTGCCCGGCTCATCACCAGACATCTGGCAGTGTGTCGATTTAGCCTTTCATAATGGACATTTCATTTCATTATGAATGTCAGTTATATTTATTTTAGACCGAAAAAGGTTAAGAAGTGTGTGCTCATTTGTAAATAATAGTAATAATCCACAATTAAAACCCCGTATTTATTCATTCATGGAGCCCTGCAAGTGACTGCATTTTCCACAACACTGTCCTGTAAATATTTCAGAAAAAAAGCCTTGTGTAACAAATGAAGGAATTGTGTCCACAGACAAAATGTTTGAGGGCTTTTATTTTGAAACGGAAGCAGGAAGTGTTGATTTAAAAATAATCTTTACTTTTTTTCATGTTGGTGACATATTCTACAGACATTGAAACTGTAGTAATGTTGCTGATATGATGACAATATACTGTCAAACAATCATTTTCACCGTCTGCTGTTTTCTCGCGGTAAAAACAAGTGAACCCTCAAATCTCTAGAAAAGATGCAGCTCAGTACAGCCGCTCTAACCTGTTAACATGAACGCCGAAATAAAAAAAACAGGTTCCGTGATGCAGGCGCGTGCGGTCTGGCCCAGCCCAGCCGTTAGCTTGGGTCATAGCCTGTGTGTCCATCCTGTCGGGTGCTCATCCTCTCCCCTCTCGGTAAAACTCATTGGGTTTTTCCGTTGCTTGAAACTTAACTTGTTTATATCAGATTACCTGTCTCATGCACTACTGTCAGGATATAGTGAGTGTTTTATAAAAAAACACTTTTTTATCGTATTTGCTCAAAGTTGTCAACTTTAGCTTTAATACAAAAAACTACACGTAACAATGTTTATGTTAAATAAACAAATATCATATACAATATATATATAACATCTTCAATTGTCAAGTGAAAAGCATAGGCCTCAAAATTCAAACACTTCTCGCTGCCATTTAGATCAGCAAAATTAAATAATATGATTTTGTGTGATCCATCATTTTGTCAGAATGGAAATGATGCTTTAAAAACACATTTAGAAACAATGAACACATTGTTTTTTTGTTTATATATTTGTACAGTATATGTCACTTCAACAGCTTTCCACTGTACAGCAAGGTTTAATATGCGTATACCGACTAAATCCAAGCTGTATTTGGAGTCATAATCTATTGTGTGAGAATGACATTTGTCTTCTTTGTGAGATTGCACAAATGAAAAAAAAAATACAACCACTTAAGCACAGCCATTCCACTGAGTACATCGAAGAGATTTTGCTGTCCAGATGAGGAATGCCTCAGTAATATGACAGACGTATTACCAGTAATGATACACCAGACAAATGATGCAGCAGCCGATTCAATTTAACATCTACATTAGCCATGTGATGTGATTTAGGGGATGCACGCACACTCATTTTCCACCACATACACTCACAAATACACAGCCGCCACAAACACAAATGCATGCACTTTTTTTTACGCAATTATGCTGAGTAACACGTGGTTTTGTTCCCCCCTCCTCTCTTATATACACACACGCACACATTTATGCGTGCACATACACACACTCTGGCTCTTCTCCCTTGGGGCAGAGCAATAATAATAAAAGGTATTCAAGATATTGATAATAGGGAGAGTGGAGCCAATATTAGCTCCTCATTCAGCTAGCATGCTGAAAGTGTACCTCTCATTAGGCAAGCCAAACACTTAATAGTTCTTCTCTAAACAACACATTATTTTTCCATCCTCTCTAGAAACTCACTGAGGGGCAAATTCACAAAAGGACTGCATGGCTTTTGCGGCCACTAAACCTGCACAAATAAGACAAAAAAAAAAAACTGTGTAATGCTCAAAGCACCTGCAAAGGGTGAAATCAACACATTCTCACTCCCAACTAGTTTTTAGGTTTACTTGGTTAGGTTTAGGAAAAGACTGTGGTTTTGGTTAAAATTAGTATGTTTGTTACGTATTAACTACACTTGTTATGTAACTAGCGTTGGTAAATGACGGAAGTTACGTAACAGAAATTCGGTAAAATTGAAACGTTGACTTGGTTTCACACAAGACACAAACAGCGCTCTCCTTGGGGAAAGTGGTTGGTTGAGAGCCTGGTCATTCAGATGCTTAAGGGTGCCTCAGTGCGTCGGTATCAGACGCTGAGGGGCACTGACCAAGTGGTGGGAAAGGTTTTAACAGTGAAAATATGACTTGACGTTGTGAACACGGGACACGAACAAACAGCTGATTGTGACGTGAAAGTGAAATGTAACACACGGGACACAAACAGTGGTCTCCTAGATGAAAGGACAGAGGGTGTCCTACGCTGTACATATTGTTAAACTCTTTTGAAGCAAATTTGTGGTTTTTGATATTGGGCTACATAAATAAAACTGACTAGGCCCTGGGGCCTGTACTACGAAGCAGGATTTGCGGTTAGCGAGGTAACTTCAGAGTTAACCCTTCAGGGTTTTCAGTCCTACAAAAGGTGGATCACTTCTTACCGGGGTAGATCGCCATGGTAACTGATGCTGAACAGCTAACCTGCTCTGGAGCAGGTTATGTTCCAGATAAGAGATCAACGCGTATAAAAGCACCGCCTACTGATCATATGATAATATTACACAAATACGAAGACGTTTGAGTCATAATCCAGACTGAAAACAACACAGTTTAAACTGACAAATGCAGGAAGGACCGCTCTCTGTAAGCTGTGGGTGCTTACCGCTTTGAATTATGTTTTATATTCATATTCTTTCTTGCTCTCGAGTCCGTTTCACACCGCCGGAGACGGGGACGCAGCTGAAAGAAGGCTGAAATAGTCATACACACCATGTTGTTGTTAAAGGGCATAAAGAAGTGTAAACTGATGATCCTTTACACTTCTAAAATCTATATATATATATATCACTGCCCCATCTAGACGACTATATCTGACTATTGAGAATTCCGTTAAATGAATAAATCTGATCATTTACGCATTCACTCATCGGCAATTTTTTTCTTTTGCCAGCTTTCCTTCCTGCATTTGGCAGCTTCAACTGTGTTGCTTTTAGTCTGGATTATGTGTTTAACTTCTTCGTATTTGTCTAATACAGTTTGCTCTTCCTGTTATGACCAGTTGAGGCGGACCCAGATACAGACACAGGAGGCAGATGAACAATTAAAAAAACAAAGCTTTTATTGCCAAAAATGTGCAGAGGAATGGATCAAGGCAAAATGGGGCTGGGGGTTAAAGCCACACAGACAGGCAGGCAGATATTGCAGCAAGCAGGCAGGCAGGCAGGTAGGACACATAGGCATAGAGAAAACACATGTTAGTACAAATATCAAAAACACGAGCAGAACTAGTAACAAGAAAAACCATGGAACGAGTGAGGCTGAGAGAGTCTAGCACTTGGGTTGAAACAATGACCTGGCGACGAGTGTCTGAGATGTCCTGGTATAAGTAGTGTACTGATCATCTGATTGCTGCCAGCTGCGTGATTGGATTCAGGTGGATTTATTGCGTCATCGAGCGCGGGAATCTGCTGGTGGGAGGAGAGCACACACACACACACACACACACACACACACACACACACACACACACACACACACACACACACACACACACACACACACACACACGCCCACACAAGATAAACAGAGGAACTGGAAAACAGGGAAAAAGGGAACAGACACACTAGGAAACTGGAGTTGACCATGAACATAACCCTTCCTTTGTAAAATGTGCCGCTCTGCCTGTCTGTCTGCAAGTCTGTAGACTTGTCCATGTCTGTGATTGGTCACATGCTGCAAACACTGCCCCGTTCATGTGAACACGCTCGTGGCCAGACGGAGAAACCCTGGGTTGCTTTACTGACTTGATAACCAGCGTCGTAGGACCGCTTAGCGGGATGACGGTTGTTAGGGTTGTTTAAGCCAGATAACGAGAAATGACCCTGTGTATGTTGAACTTGCTTCGTAGTACAGGGTTGCATTCGAATAGTCCTTTTTGCTTAGGTAGGTTCCTAACGGAGTGAAATGACCCGGAATACCTAAGTAGCAGCCATGATGAGAGCTGTTTGAATTCTCTAAATGTTAAGGAAAGGAGCTTCAGTGCTTCCTTTGTTATCTCCTTTAGCAGAGGATACACTGGACCATCCTTTACCAAAGGAAAGGAGAGAATAACATCCCACAATTCCTCGCGGCCGCAGCATTTAAAGTGACGCACCATTCGGCCGTTCATAATAACAAACGATATGCTTATCTTGCATATTATTTTCATATGCTCATACACCAATTGGGATTCATGTTTAATATGAGTGGATGGTGACAATCATTTCATTTCACTTTATTTTTAATTAATTATTTATTTCGAACATGTAACAAATACATAAGTAAAAGAAAAAACAAGAATAACAAATAAAATGAACAGTAAACAATCAACTAACAAATAATCAACATAAATAAATATTACATGTCCAAAAAGAAGTTGGAAGAAGTATATGGTCCTACACCTTCTCCATAACTCGAATGATTAACTCAATATTTATCATATATTCCTTTGTTTATTTCAGTTCCAACATTGGTAATGAAGTGATATTTTTCACCGGTTGTCCACATTAGGTCAGATAATCTTTTATCATATGTTGATAAAGTGTTCCAGCAGCAGAAGGACCTGTGGTATCTCTCTTTCACACACCGCGGGTGAAGGAGTCTGTCACTGAAAGACCTATTTAAAACGCCTGGGGGGGAAGTGGCGCCTTTTGTAGTCCATCTTCAGAACGTTGTAGTTTCACCACGGCAGACTCACATCACTAACGCCCGCCGCTGTTGCATCATAATTAAGGAGCCTAGTGTAAGAGCAGTCGGATTCTCTCAACACCACGGTTGTCTTTTCCTAAGTCCTTTCTGAATTCTCCTGCCTGGTCTCTCCTACCTTATTGATGGACCAGCCTCACCTGCTGGGAGCCTATGTCCTAATCCCAATGTCCCCCCCCTTAAGGCCTAAAGCCCTGAACCCTCAGGGACTTGACTGACGTCACCTAGTAAATGGTTGAATGTGAGAGGCTTCAAGGGCTTGAAATGGTATAAATATGAATGAGACAGCACTTTGTGGTGACATATCACGTTACTTTGACGACGCCAATTGTGGGATTTTATTTATGTTTTTTACTGCCTATTTGAACGTCTATCAAAAAAGTAAATTTACATGTTTTTTGTCAAACATCATTAAGCAAAAAGAAGTGGTTGATGAATAAACCAGGTGTGTAATATAGTCTAATACTGCATTCCTCAGATTTCATATGTTTTTTTATCTACTTAAATCTTTAATGTCAATGTATCTGTGTAAATTTAAATATGCCTGGCTGAACACCCATGTGCCGTCCTACTTGTTTTTTACGCCTCCGGGGCTTCCCCTGGTAACCGTGGTAACCCTGTGTTTAACGTCACAATGCTATGAATTGTGGGTTATTCCCTCAGGCAAAAAGTCTGCAGAAATGCGGCCTTACGGAAAGTGTTTATATCGGGCTCAAAAATGTCTGCGAGAGAGCCCTCAAGGACTTGACGATTTGACAGTGGGACAGCCCGAAACCCCCACGGACTTTGCGGGAACACGTCTCGAAGTCTGTGAGTCTGTGAGTGTGGTGTGGACTTTGGGATTAGGCCCACATATACTGGCTGGTTCCAAGATGGCGGTCTCTCTTAATGTGTTTGATTAATTACCTCATTGGCATAGCTGGTCGTATATCATGGTTTTTTAGGATTAATAATGCAATTACAAATCCGTCAACATTTATTTATCCATTATTTCTCTATCTGATCTTTGATTTCTCAGACAGAGATGATGAAAAAATGCCAAATGATGCCACTGACATATTTGTTAATTGGTAGAATAGGGCCCCAACAATTACAGTTCAAATTTGATCAACTTTAAAGATCTGTAATATTTGCTACAAGTTAAGGACCTGTAAATTATACATATCATTTTTTTCCATTGCTTCTTTTTTCAGATTTATTCATATAATTCTTTTTATTGTTTTGCGTATTTTTATTTTATTTTTTCCCTTTTTTTTTAGGTTGTTTTCATATATGCAATTTACAGTTCGTAATTACAATAGTTTATAAACCAATATTTTAAGTAGTTGAGCTTATAGACACACTCATTAAGTACACTAGAGAAAACAACATTCAAAATTGAAATAAAATTAAGAAAAGAAATAATAATAATAATAATAATAATTATAATTATAATAAAAGAAAGAATAGAATAAAAAAAACACAAAACACAAAAAAAACAATAATAATACAAAAATAAGAGAGTAATAATGATAAATTAAATAAACAAATAAGTTAATTTGCGTATTTTGAAGAAGCCCAAAACTAACTGCATTTTTTTGTGCTCTTTTTTTTTTAAACACATAACAAAGATGGAAACATGGCAATACATGTTTTGCTTTTGTGTTTTCTCATCAGCCCAGGCGTGAATTGGTACTCTATCCACCGATCCTGTCAGTCTGACTCTGCTATTCTTAGTCGGTCCGTCTGCCACTGTGGTCCCCCCGGACGCTGTGCCTTCAGACAGACAGTTCCCAACTGACACACCATTCTACCTCCCATCCAGACAGGACGGATTAAATTGGTCATGGTGGAATTCGGCTGCATTGTGTTTAATTAACACCAGGCGTCATTCTATAAGAGCTGCCGGGAGACATAAACATCCTGAGGTTCCCAATTGGCTCAGTGGAGTGATGTTAGATGACAAAATGCAGTATGGAAACGGTCTGAATCATTCAACGTGTGACAGAAACCCAGAGGAGGGCGGAACTTATACATACGTATACACGGTGAGAGACTGTCTGGGTAATGTGCACTTCTAATGAACTGAAGTTAAACAGTTTGTTTGTTGGACTAATGTTCATGAGTTGATAGAAGATAGCTTGCATCTGAGTACCTGTTAAAGTGGTTGGTAAACAACATTCAAAGCCGGCCGGCCCCTCCTCCCCGGCTTGACGAGGGTTACGGTGGTGAAAGCCAATCCCAGATTCACTCTCCTCATTTTGGAACGAACTTTGTTTGGTTGGCATTTCGCCACGTTATTAGCATTTTTCCGGCGCTGTGCCCTTTTATAGCTTCCTCTCAGATGCGTGCGTACAATCTGGCACCTGGTCGCTACGTTTTTAGACAGGTTGACACTGTTTGGACCTCGCATCTATGAACAAAGAGCGGCCTGTAAGGCCAAGAGCCTTAAAACAGGCCTACGTACATGGAAAAAGGAAAAGCCTGAACAAAGGGGATAAAGACTAGCCGCCAATTCTCTGAAACCGCTCACCTGTGTGCGAGATTTCATTTGAATTCTATTTCTGGTCTCCCATTGGATGAGGCTCACAGGAACTTTGGGGAAGTTTCCGGTGGCACGCCCTACAGTCTCACCTGAGATATAAGCAGAGCGCATGAACAAGGACGCACCTTTCCACTGCAAGTCCACTGCAGTTCCTGACCTTGCTGGACGAGTTAAGCTACTGTTTTGTGTTCACCGAACATTTTGGATCCGAGATCTCTGCGCAATCAGTGATCTCTCATACCTGCAGAAGGAAGAAACGGATCCCCGTTCTTCACGAAGGAAAGACAACCACCTTTTCCTTCAACTGAGTCGACTCTGTTTTCCCTCCCCTGCCACACGGAGGATCAGCCCTGCTGTTCACCCGCTGACGCGCGTGATAACGGCCCGTTATTGCCCGAACTCGCGGAACACCACCGGACCAGTCAACGGACTGAAACACACCGTAATCGCTTTAAAGAGCGTTCCCAAGCAAGAGGCTTGTGTCTGGGCAGAGACTAGTTTAATTGTGTGTTACTGTAAGTTTATGTGCTGTGAAGTTACAGACCCCCGAGTCCACTTGCTTGCTTCTCTCTCCTCCTAACCTACACACACACACAAACACACACATACTTGTCAGGGGAACGGGGGAGAGGGACGCAATTGTGGACCAGGGGAATCTCAAAGTTAATCCCGAAGGTTAACCACTAAAATCGAAAGCGATTTAAAGGGAAAGGTGAAACACCAAATGAAAACAGGCCTAAAAGGAAGGCTCCCTACACTCAATATATCTTGAAAAGACTAAAACTAAAACACCGCTGCCGAGAGGCTGACTAGAACAGAAATTAAACAAAAGAACCAGCGAAGGCAGGCCACAGAGACCTAACCCACTCTAAGAGACTCCAGCTCTGAGAAGAAGCTAAATGGTGAGTGAATCCCACAGATAGGTTCACGTGGTACTTCTGCAGATTCACACACCCCTATACAGACAGAGCAAAAACAGGACAGCACTCACACTACCTCTGACAGAGACACAATGAGTCAGCACCTGAGCACTGAAACCAGGGGTAGATATAGGCTTCAACCACCTGATCCTCATCAGGGACAATTAGGCTCCACAGCTGCCTCTGCTCAGAGATAATGAACCCAACCAGCCTGCTGAGTGGCAGCTGACCCTCACACATACCCATTTTACTGACAACGTGGAGACCACGGTCTCCATTATGCGTTGTCTATAACTTTCACGGCCTCATCCGCCATTAGGAGCAACCTCTAGCGTGACGTAACCACTTGCGTGGTCATCACGTCCGCCTCTTGTTTCCTCTCGCTCCTCCCACACACACACGCACACGCACACACGCACACACGCACACACACACACACACACACACACACAAACACGTGCCTTTATGCTTGTTTTATTGTAGTGTAGTGCTCAGAGCTGCTTTTTATAGGATAGCCGTTTGTTTTCTTTGAGTATTATTGATTACCAATTACTATTGCTTAAGTATTATTGATTATTGATTGATAGTGTTGATGTATTGTTAATTATTATTGTTTTTACTGTTAATATAATATATATAATACTACTGTTTTATTGTTAATTATGATTCACCCCTTCACTGTTCACCTCAGAAATGTAAAGTCGTGTTTAAATACTGGCATTTTGAGTGAACAACCCTTTTGAGACGGTATCAACAGTTTGTTTATTATTAATGCTTATTAATAATTTTATTTATATCAATAATTTTATTGCTATTAATATTAGCCATTAACCAAATCTGCTTTTACCAAAACAACCCCAACAACACCCAGAAACATCCCAAACACAAAAAATAAGAAAAGATTTTATTTTATTATTATAAATAATTAATAATAATATATATTTTTTAGGAAATTCCAATTGTGCCTTTAAGCTTTTAATTGTCATAATTTTAAAAAGCTATTTTTTATGATTCCAGTGGTTTGTAGATTCACAGTATTCTGAGTTGACACTGGGAAATTAAATAAAAGGTTCAAATGTGTTCAAGTCATTAAAAGAATAAAATAAAACAAATGAAAGTCTATTCACGTCTGTTTACACTGGCCATGAAAAGATTCCTTCCTAATTTCAATGCACCTGACGGGGGACAAAATCAACAGTCCTGGTTTTGTAAAAACATATATTCAAAAGTTTATCTGAAGTTAATGTGAGGCTTTCATCAGCCTCAGTTAGATAAATCAAGTGGATAACTTTAGTATGTTTTACTGTACATTTATTACAGCATATCACACTGATAATATTAATATAACGTTATAGATATGTAAAGAGCCATGAACCCGTTTGTATCTTTCAATTCTTTTTATTGCTCTTGGAATGAGGAACGCAATGGAAACACAGATTGGTTTGCCCAAAAAGGAGCAACTTTATTACATTAAATTATAGTTATTTTAGTTCTGTTGCAGTAACACTTTAAGCCTAATTCTAAATTCAATTTAATTTTGTTAATATTTGTGCTCTCTAAACCTCTGGTTGCAGTTTTTTCTCCCTGAACTTCAATTTAGATTTTAATAAAATCACAGTTATGGAGGTTTCTTTTTTAAAAAAAATAGCTTTATTTTATTTAAATGGTGGGAAAAATAAGAAACCTGTTTGGTGTTCATGGTGATTCTGAGATTTTTTTTGTGCTAGGATATGGAAGACTCTGCCATGCCGTTATAGCCAGCTGCATTGTCTTTCTCTACCCAAAATGTATGAAACATTTTGACAAAACAATATTTCCTTTGTTTTATTCAGTGCATTCATACAGTGATGTTTCCATAGGGCCAGTCTGTTAGAGATCTTTTCTTCATATGGGCTGATTATTTTTGGTTTAAATTCTTTTTAAATCAATCATTGATTAAAATTAACCAAAATTGTTACATTTGTCAGATTTGTATTTTAAGTCGTGTCATCATTTTAGGACAAGTTTAAGAAATTAAACTACAATTAATGCTAATTTTAGTTTAAATTAATTATTGTTAGTAGTTATATGAGCAGAAGACAAAAACATCTACGTCTACATGCACAGAGAATTATCGATTACATACAAGGTGTGCAAAATAAACAAAAATGAAGTGAGTGGAAATGTTCTGAACCGCTCATAGACTGTGTATTCCATTAGGTGTTGTGGATGGAGCAGCTGCTCCTCCTTCCTGTCCTCCCTCAGGTCCTCATCGGGGTGGACAGGTTTCCCGGGCAGGATCAGAAGACGTAGAGGAGAGCAGGTGGAAGAGAGGGGAGGACATAAAAAACTGTACGTCTGACCTTCTCTGACCTCGGAGATGACAAAAAGAAAGAAGACGGTGTAAAGAGAAAAAAAAGAGAGATGGCAGAGAGTGAGGAGAAAGGCGAAGTGAAAGAAACAGGAACAGATGTGGAAGAGAAGGAGAAAGAGAGGAGAAAAAAAAGTGTGCAAAAAAGGGGGAGAGTGACTTGACAAAGACCATCCCTGGGGTTGTCTTCGCTCTGTTTGTGTGTATGAGTGTGTGTAATGAGCATAGTGGGCTGTTGAAGTGTTCGTGTTGAATCCCTCAAACAGACAATAGTGTGGCTGCGAAGGGAGGAGAGAGAGAAGTCGTTATGGACACAATAATACATACATATGTAGGCAGGCCCATGCACACACACACACACACACACTCCTAGTGAATCAGTGAGCTGAAACTGTCACAGTGAGAGAAGGTTCCAGTGGGTGCCAAGTTGTGTCCCTGTGGATTAGAAAAATGCTGGTGGCATTTGATATGCACACACACACACAGACACACAGACACACACACACACACACACAGCTAAAGGCTCAAACTATTGTCCATAGCAGGATTCACAAACCCCCAGCTGCTACCTCTCTCCCCTCTTCAGTACGCTTTCTAATTAGTTTGAAGCTTTTGCTATCATCTTAGCATGTGCGGCAATTTGGGCTTCTTAAAATTGTGTTTACCGTGTTATGACATATCTCATAAAATATAAGGAAGTTAATCCTGGTCACGCTACAAATACTCTTATATATATATATATATATATATATATATATATATATATATATATATAGCTTACCAACACGTTCTCATCCCAGCTTGTTAGATACTGACACTTTGTAAGACCCCTCAACGTCACTTTTCGGTCGCAGTAAACATTTTGCTTATTGTTGCTTGTTGTGAATTAAATAAAAACACTTGGTTAGGTTTAGGCAACAAAACCACTTAGTTAGGTTTAGGAAAAAACTACATGGTTGGGCTTAAAGGTCCAATATTGTGCTATTTTTCAGGTTCATACTTGTATTTTGTGTTTCTAATAGAACATGTTAACATGCTATAATGTTCAAAAACATTATTTTCCCCATACTGTCTGCGTGAATATGCCTGTATTTACCCTCTGTCTGAAACGCTCCGTTTTAATGCATTTCAATGGAATTGCGTTGCTAGGCAACAGTTTGGGTCCATGTTTACTTCCTGTCAACTGATGCTATTTACATATACTGCAACAGGAAATAAACTGGGACACACATTTTGTGACATCACAAATGGACAGAAATCCTGACGGCATGTTTCAAACGCGCAATTTCTGGATATGGGTGTGTATTTCTCCGCACATTGAGCGTTTTGATAGTTTAACAGTATTTATATAGCACTTAACCCTGCTTTATAATATAAAAGACCTGAATATCTCACTTTTTACAATATGGGACCTTTAAGATTACTACATTTGTGAAAATGTGACACTATGTTTTGAACACAGGACATGCATTCATTATAATGGAATTTAGCACATTTTTGATGACGTTTGGAGGAATTTGTAAATGTTCTGATTTCTTCCAGATTTAACCCCTAGGGGACACCAGTATGCAGAAATATTCAAATACACCATTTTTTAGAATAGATTTAAGATAACACATTTGTACTGAATGCGAAAACTGCTTGGTTTTTGCCCAAACCTGCATGTGATTCTCATAAAGTGGGCATGTCTGTGAAGATGAGATTGGTGGGTGCCCATAGAACCCATTTTCAGAGTGGGCTAGAGTGAAGGTAAAGATATCATATGAAACTAGAAAGCCTAAGGAATCCATTGGTACCAACCATGTCATGCTACCATGTTGAGAAGGAGGCCAAATAACACTGATGTGCTAAATTTTAGTGAGGAAAAACTGACATGGCCTTTTTCAAAAGGGTCCATTGACCTCTGACCGCAAGATATATAGATGAAAATGGGTTCTATGGGTACTCATGAGTCTGCCCTTTACAGACATGCCCACTTTATGATAAAAACCATGCAGTTTTTTTTAATGCAGTATAAATGTGTTATTTTTGTATATTCTAAAATGGTGTGTTTGAATATTTCTGCATAGTCCTCCGGGGAAATTCTCAAGTGCTAAGACCGCAAATCCCCAAGTGTCCCAAAAATTTCACAGAGTCTACTCACAGTCAGTCCAGCCCAGAATTCCTCCAAAGGGAACCATCCATAGTGGCTCAAAACTATATCAATTGGCATGATTCATTCAATGCAAAGTAGTAGATAGATTGGTCCTCCTGAATTGCTGAGATTCTCATACTGTCTTATAGACTGAGACCATCCACCCTGCAGAGAAATCTCATCTCTGCTGTTTGTGCTCTACCTGCAATGTAATTCTTTACCCAAAACCTGTGATCCCAGTGAGGATAGGAACAAGGACTGGCCAGTAAATTAAGAGCTTTATTTTTGTAGTTCAACTCATCATGGTTTCAACATAGTTTGATGCCTGACTTACTGTAGCTCGTAACCAGCAGTCAGACCCACGACCCTTTAGGATTCAGAGATACCTCATCAACATAACTGGATTAAGCAGTCCACCTTGATTTTCCATGACAGTGACCATGTTGTCAGATTTAGAGGTGCTGATCATCAGGCCAAGTGCTTCACACTTTGGACTGCACAAATAGCGTAAACTGCTCATGTACACCCTGCAGATCACACTCGAAGTGTCAATTGTGGTTCAGTAGTTTGGACTATTAGCTCACAGCAAGAAGGACCAGCGTCCTTTCTATGTGGAATTAGTATGTTCTCCGTCTGCGTGGGTTTCCTTTGGGTGCTCCGGTTTCCTTCAACAGGCCAAAGACATGCAGGATCTGGCAGCTCTTAGTTGTCTCTTGGTGTTAATGGGCGACCTCTCGCATAATGTGTACTGGTATTGGCTCTAGCCTCCTGTGATTGGGAACAGGATGGAGGGATAAATGTAAAAGTGAAATCCAGTTAAATCTCTCAAAAACCAACAACTGAGCCTCCAGTGGAAGATGGATTTGTTTTCCTACACATCCACTCCATTACAAAACCAACACATCTGCTCTAGCAATGATACCTTACAGGTTTTCTGAATAATAAAGTAAAATTTCCATCAGTTACCTCTTGCTGTTATCTAGTCTAGGGTAGCTTCAATACAATTAGGCCACCAAACATAAAGTTTAGAGTGAGAAGGCAAAACCTCGACACCAAACTACTCAGGTATCGCTCTGTTTACTGAATGAGAGGCAAACTTACTCAAGTGGGCGTCCTTCCATATAAATATCATATTGACTGTGGGGTGAGGGAGAGGGAGAAAGAGAGCAAACATGGATGAAAGGAAGAAGACAGTACAACTTCCAAGAAAATATGGAGTTTGTTTTCCCAGAGGTGATGAAACACTCCGGAGGAAGCAGAGTGGAAAAATGGAAAATAAGCACTTTGCAGTTGTTTTTTTTTTCATGCTGCCGAGGAACTTCAGCCCTCCTGTTTTTTAGACAGTTAGACTGTGTGTTGCTGTTGCAGTGAATACATATGCAGCCACACACCTACTGTACAATGATTCTTGGGTTTGAGATTTGAGAAGGAATCATGTCTTTGGTGCTTAAGTGCTCACATACACCGACTCCATTCAAACACACGCAGTAGTGGATTGTAAGATGTCTTTTTTTTCTGCTGCTCTGCTGACAGCTTGTCAGCTAGGGTTCAGTGGTCATGGAAATTACAGATGTGTGTGAGTGTGTGTGGAGTAATACTGCTGATCAGTCTATCTAGTGATATGCTCCAATAACGACACATTTCCTTCCCGTATCTCACTCAAGAATAAACCTGGCTGATGTGAGGTTTCTCCCTGTATGTGTGTGTGTCTGTGTGTGTGTGTTTGAGTGTGTGTTCACAGTGATAAATACACTGCCCTGACCATTACAGTGTGAAGGCCAGTTCACCTTCAATTCAGCCAGTCAGGAGGATTGTTTTTTTAATATAAAAGCAGATATTATAAAGGACACTACAGTTAGCTACCCTGAGTCACATACTGAATCTAAAATTCACATTTCCATTTGAGTTTTTCTATTACTGATTTCCATCACTTCTTATCAGTATAATCAGAAAATAAAAAAGTAAGAAATATATATATATATGTATATATATACACATATATACATATATATATATACAGTATACATTATATATATATACACAGTTTACATTATATATATATATTTATAAATAAATATATATATATATAAATTGGAAGAGGTCTCGGTACTGCAAAAGATAATTTGTTGAAAGTTTTTCTTTTAATATGTATGACATGTAAAGAAGTTAAAACTGAAAAAACCCGGCGTGCATTTGTATATCTTTAAATTAGTTACCATATTATATATGTTTAGTAAAAAGAAGCATTTTTTTTTTCTGTTCAATCATTTGTATAAGTTTGAGTTGTTTTCTGTATAATGTAATTGGTGTTCACACACACACACACACACACACACACATATATACTCCAAACCTTTCATGTACATACCAATCAGTATAAATGTTGCTCAACTCGTTGTGATAACATTTTATAATGTAATTCATACCAGACCTACTGACTAGAAATTATATAAACTGTATATACATATATATGGATGCACATTATTGCACAACTGCACTTCATACTGACTTCATTTTCTCTAACTTCTGACCTGCTCAACACATTAATATTCATCA
The DNA here is from genome assembly GCA_916701655.1 of Sebastiscus albofasciatus. Lineage (NCBI taxonomy): Eukaryota > Metazoa > Chordata > Actinopteri > Perciformes > Sebastidae > Sebastiscus > Sebastiscus albofasciatus. The sequence continues at coordinate 5,421 of CAKAOI010029063.1, read as the reverse complement.
ACAGAAACCAGGTCTATAAAACCTGCACATTAATATTTATCAATGTAAACAAGCTAAAAACACTCTTTCCTTCTTTGTAACTGATATTGAAATGACACCGGTTTTATTACCTCTGCTGTGCTCTGAGATGAATGTTCTGTGCTTTTTTTAACACGCAATATTCACGCTTCACAGCCCAGCCAACGACCAGCTACACTGTTTTTTTGAAATGTGGAAATGCTTTTCATTGATGCAGTTGTACGCTCACCAAAAAAAAAAGGCACAACTAAAACTAAAAAACATTAATTTAAGGTTAAGTAAGATAGGATTTATTGATCCCACAATAAAGTGTCACAGCAGCAAAAGGAGGTACAGGAACAGATGCATAGTAAAGATTAGTAACCTTAAAACCTGGAATGTTATGTAGATTGTGAGCATCTACTGTTTACTATATAAAGTATTGACAATAAAACAAAAATAGAGATACTATATTCACCATAATGTAGTACATAAAGAGAGCAGATAAAGAAGCTGCAATGACATACATAATTTGATATGTGCAGTAAACAAAACAAAATAAATACATAATAAAATAGGTCACTTTTTCAAAAAGTGTGGCGAGGCACATTCATCCTCAGGTCATTCTCTCTGACTGATGTTTATAATATGTATGCACAATGTCAGTATTACAATATCTGTTTAGTGTGATCATATAAGATTTTTTGTTTATATGCTTGTTTGCCTTTGGTTGTTTAAGTTTTATTACATTTTTATTTTAATGTAATTTCAATACAAAACATCAGTACAGTACACATATTTATGTACAATTGAATATACTTCTACTCATCTGTCACAATTTCAATTATTATTGCATATTGGCAGGAATGTTACAAAATATATATTAAAATGTCCAAAGCACCAAAATGCTTTAATACTCTTAAAAAAATAGGCTCTCTTTATTTTTATAGACATATATAGAGCAGGGTTATTATTGTACATTAAAGATTAAGCTAAAACGAAAATAAGTGTTAAGTTTTAGTTTTGTTTGGACCCAAGAAGCAGAGACGGACTCAGGTAAGTAAAAAATGAAAACAGAGTTTTTATTTTCTAACCAGGAAGCAAAAACACAGGCAGGGTGGCAGGGAGCTGGCAGGCTCGTGGCGAGGAGACAATGAACACGAGGCCTAAGCACATGGAATATCTCAGCCACCAGAGAACACGGAAGCTGGAGCAGCAACAAGGCACACAGGGAACCTGAGCACAGGGAAAACACACAGGTAAGACAGGATGCCATGAGAAACACTAGAAAAATAGTAAGATGCAAAAACACTAGAGAAGGCATGCGGTGCACTACCGAACGAGATGGAATCATCTGGCAGAGTATAGTGGAGTCCAGACTAGGCTTTTATGGAGGGGGTTGATCATCTGAATTAAACCTGGTGTGCCTCGTTGCTGCCCTGGGAGGAGCCAGCCACACACATGCCCTGCCAAGAGAAAAAGAGAGAACAGTAGGGGGAGAGCAAACACAAAAAACAACAACAAAACCAAAACTAACAGAATCGTAACAATAAGCAGTGAAAAATATTGTCCTAAACTGAAACTAAATAACGGTATAATTTAAGAAAAACTAAACTAAACTAAACTAAACTAGTAGAAACGCAGCTGGTCTGAACATCCGACGCGTCAATCATGCCAGCCGCTCAGCGAGGCAGCCGCCACGCGCGCCTGACGTTCCCTGTGTGGACAAAGCTTAAGAGAAGCGACCACATCACACCAATCCTTGCTGCCCTTCACTGGTTGAGCTTTAGAGGTGACGTTAAGATTTCACTGCTTGTTTTTAAAGCCTTGAATGGTCTGGCTCTGTGATTTGCTGACTCCCCTAAGAGCCTGATCGATGCTTAAGATCCTCTGGCAGGGCCCTACTAACGGTTCCAAAATCCAAACTTGTCGGGCAAAGGTGACCAACCGGGCTTTTGCTGTCCGGGCCCCTCAGCTGTGGAACTCCCTGCCTGAGGATCTCAGACAGACAAACTCATTATCTTCCTTTAAATCTCTTCTTAAGAATCACTTTTTTATGGCTTTTTCTTAACTGATGGTGCATTGTTGTAACTGTTTATATGATTTTATTTTGTATTTATATGATTTTATCTTGTTGTTATCTGGATGTTAATTACTTTTATATTTTTTTATTGTAAAGCACTTTGTAACCTTGTTTTGAAAGGTGCTATACAAATTATTATTATTATTATTATTATTATTATTATTATTATATTCTTCTTCATTAAAAAGGAGTTGTGGTCCGGTTGGTTGATATGATGGATATAATACAGTTTGATCAAATAAATATTAACGAGGTGGTCAATACTGTACTGGTTGTACTGTGGGAAACCGTTATCTTGAATTGACTGTAATACAACATATCAGCCAAATTCAACATGAGTAAGCGTGAACGTAGAGAACTGTATATTGTACTGTAACCCTCAGTGGCTGTGAGAGTACTTGAGAAGAATCCATAACCCATATATCCATGATGAGGCCAGTTTACTACAGTATGCGCTGGAAAGGTCCAGCTGAGTAAATCCAGTTAATACCGGATAGTTATTATTTTTTTTTTACATTCCTACAGATTGTTTTATTACATGTGTAAAGAGAAGACACACACACAGCTTCATTTGGGCAAATAGGGAGTAATTAGCAGGAGTGGAATAGCCTTGTGATTTAGCGCTGCTCAAGCTTCATTTAGACACAATTAATGCTCTTGAAAAAAGTGGTAGATCAAGTATTACTGTAGGCGCATTTAAACTAACTTGGTAGCAACAAATTCCAAAAGTGCTTTGTGGCAGACAGTGCATTTCACAGGTGGGATTTCTTTGGATTTCAGTATAAATTGTGATGCTACAGGATCAGTGACCTGCGCTGGACTCAGTTCTCATGTTGATTAGATAGTTTATTGTTGTCTTTCTCATATCTGAGCCTCACCGTCAGCTAATCACAAGTTTCATATAATGGTAGCAGTGTGTTTATTTTAATTTGTATTAATTTAATTTATTTCTTTTTTTAAAGCTCAACCATACCTTAGCCATATTGTAGATGCAACATGCCGATATTAAGGAAGTTTCTAATTGAAATGCATTTCTATAAAAACATTATGTCTGATGCAAGGGAAAAAACTGTAATCAAGGAAGCATTACATTTTATTTCAAACTTATTTTGCTGATATATATATACTATGTATATGACATAATATAATATAATATAATAATATAATGCTGTTTTCAACTTGTTCCAAGTGATGCTACTACTGTAAAAAAAAAAAAAATTGCCATATTTCAACCCGTCCTTATATACTGGCTTCTGATTGCCTTGAGAAGTGATTTTAAAATGTGACTGAACTTCTGAAGCTCTAACGGGTCTTGTGCGTATATACTTCTATTACTGAGCTGTTAACCCCCGATGCCCTTCTTGCAATCTGCTTATGTTTCCTCCTTTTAGTAAATCGTTTTTTTTAGCGTCATGTGTTTTTTGAAGCACTTTGTACCCTTGTTCCTAAAAGTATGAGTTTTACACAATGAAAAGTAACTCAGATATCCATTAAAAAGCCTCTCAGTGTGAATAAAATCACCTGTGAATTTGCAATTTGACCTCTTATATGTTCGTCAAAGAACTTCCAATCCTTTCTTAGCAAAGGAACATATGTTAAGAATCCATGTTTTTTTTCTGTACCAAGTTGTGCTTTCACCATCCCGTCTTTCTTCTTTCTTTCTTTCTGTATTTCTTTCTGGGAGCCCAAATGTTATTGTTCACCCACAGTGGGTGACAGTCATTCTGCTCTCCCTCAGCTTAAGGCGCCTCCTCTGGGCTCTGTCTATCCTCCTCTGCCACAAATGTTTCCTCCACATGACCATCATCCCATACCTCTTTGTCTGAGTCTCCCTCGGCAGTCTGGTTAGGAATTCTCTTTGCTTCACTCAGTAAAAAAAACCCTCCTACAGTGTTGTGAGGAGCGCTCAGGTCCAAAGGGGTATCCACATAGAGTTCCTCCTTCAATAAACCCAACAGATTCTGCAAATCCACCTTTCTACATGTACACTAACCATTAAGATGAGATAAAAAGAAAACCTTCTTTTCTCTGCTGAAATGTGCGTGCACTGATTTCAGTCATTTTGTAAAGGCACAAAAAGAGGCTGCCATGGTTACACCCCAACTAATGGGAAACTGGGTGCAATGTAATGTAATGTAAATGTAACTGGAAAACCGTGGATGTCCTTTCAGCTTTCAACAAAGTAGCATGCGCGGCCTTTGATATCGTGACCACAGACCAGTGGGCCAAAACTTCTGAATCTTTACTCCTGAATGCATAATACTATACTACATGTGTCTTTTTCACAGTTGTTGTTGTTATTGTCGGTGTTTTAATAATATTTTTCCATTTTTCTTCGTAGTTTTACTGTGAAACTGTTAGCAGAATAATGTGCCTTGACTATTAGAAAAACAGACTGCTACATAAATAATGTTAATTATTTATTAGCAGCTTTTTTTGCACAAATTATTTCCATCTCATGTTTTTTTTTTTTTTTGCATTTTTGCCTTTATACAATAGACAGACAGGAAACTTGCAACAAATGTGCCTGGCCAGAATAAAAAAAAGCAAGAAAATGCTTCGCTGTGGCCTTCCATCAATACGTCGGAGTATTAGGGCCACATTGAGAGAAAAAGAAATTGGAGATTTCGAGAATGAAGTCATAACATTATGAGAATAAAGTAATAATATTATAAAGTAGTAATTTTAGAGGGGAAATAGAGCAGCGTGTCACCTGTGTGAAAATGAGGAACGTGGAGCATCTTGTGAAATTTTTAGTTTAGTTTAGGTTTCACAAATAACAAAATATTTCATCTTTCAGCACATCAGCACCACATTATCATCAGTATCAGGACCTTGAGAAGATTGTGCAAGAATCTGCATTTATTCCGAAGAAAGAACCACACGGACCTGATGGGGAAACTCACTCTTTTGTGGAGAAGGAAATAACTTTTTTTTCTCGTAAACTTCTGACTTTATTCTCATAATATTACTACTTTTTTCTCATAATAGTATGACTTTATTCACGAAATCTCAGGGTTTTTTTCCCCTCATTGTGGCCCTAGATAATACTCCATCATACATCAAACCAAGCTGGAAAGTTCCACACTCAAAAGAGTACCTTTTCAAAAACTAGAGTGGATAGTATTGTAGTATAGTTGAAGGCTATGTGGTCGTAAAGTTAAGAAGAGAACTTTTTCTCTCTTAAATACCAATATTGCTGATCACTCAATATCATTAAACTGAATTTCTGTTCATTTATTTTGTCAAACTTTGCAATTGTAAAATCATTTTCTAATATATTTACTTACTTTAAATATGTATTTACATAGGTATCTATGTATATGCTTGTATGTGCATAT
>CAKAOI010029059.1:10323-31835 GCA_916701655.1 Sebastiscus albofasciatus | reverse complement strand
CTCACTGATGGAGGACACAGCAGAAAGGTTTTGAAAAATCGGTGTTACATTTCCACTATTTTGTCTCTGGGGAACAGAAAAGGGCTTTTACAGGTGCAGCCAAGCGATGATTTATATGCCAGACTTTACTAATGTTACTTTGATATATTTTCCCCCTCTCAGTGCCATCTTTATGTTCAGCCGTCTGGCCACAGTCCTCCAGGAGCTCTCTGGAGAGGAGGGTCCAGATGGAGATCCGCAGGTGAGCGAGCAACACATAAATTATAACAAATTATAAAGAAGCGTATTGCCAGCTGCTTTTAAATAAGTAAATGTGGAGCAATTTATCCTCCATTTTGGAGCAACCATTGAAAAAAATACAAACACGATGATGACAGGAAATGTCTCTCATCGTTTGAAATAAAGAAAGAAGATTTTATAAAGGCATCCCATCTGTACAGAAATAGGTCAAAGGCAGCTATAACTTGCATTACATACTTTCACTGACTCAAAATATATTGGCTTTTGACTCCAGAGTGTCTGCATATTCAAGGACACATTTTCACATTAAAGAGGCACTCCAATGATTTAGTTTGTCACCTCCATTAAAAGGATAGTTTGAGTGTTTTGAAGTAGGGTTGTATGAGGTACTTTTCCATAGTCAGTGTATTACCTACAGTTTGGAGAAGCAGACAGGAGTTACCGCAAAGTAATGTACTGCTGTGGATGGAGGCAGCTATTTTATTTTATTACTGTAGGTAATACACTGACTATGGATGAGTACCTCAAACAACCCCACTTCAAAACATCCAAACTATTCCTTTTAGTTGCAGCACTCAAAAGAGAATTAATGATCAAAATTGAAGCAGCAGAGGCTGAGATATCCTGACTTTTATTCCCTAGTGTGAGGCAGCTTCAAAAATGGTATATCCTCCATTTACCATATTGCAGCTCAGTAGCATCACAGAGGACATTAAACAGCTGTTTTTACAAGTTGAGTTGGACTAATCATGACAAACAAACTGACCGTATCTGTTTCCTGGAGCAGGGCATGCTGGTGCCTCAGCTCCCTGCCGGCGAAGGCTCGGCTCCATCAGAGTCTGAGGCCCCTCCTGAGGAGGCCATGGAGAGGCTGGCTCACCTGGAACAACTGGTGGTCCAGCTGAAGGAGTTCATCCGAGACAAAGACACTGAGCTGTCTAAGAAAGATGCACAGCTCAAGGTAAATAACCTGTTTGTGTTTATCAAGACTCCACAAAGTCAGTTCACTGTATTCTTTATGTCATCTAATTGTGCTTCTTATCCATAGAATGAGAAAGACGAAGCTGAGGCTCGCTTCACCAAACTCAAACTGCAGGCCAAAGCCAAGATGGCTTCACTCAGCAAGCAGATAACTGAGTTGAAAGGACAAGGAGGAGCACCGGTGAGTCTGAATGAGGCAAAATAGTCTGGAAAAAAACATCCTTCAGATGCCTTTTACAACAAAGATCTTTAAGATAATCCCCAACAATACAGTTATCTGACCTGGACATCTGTTTTGTCTACAGCAGAGTCCAGACAGCTCTTTTTCAGGAGCTGCAGTCGAGGAGGAGCTCCAAGAACTGAAGAACAAGCTGAGTGAGGAGGAGGCCAAAAGCAGAGAGCTCCAGCAGCGACTCCAGACCACAGAACAGCTCCTTCAAGAGAAGGAGTCCGCACATGCTGAACAGGTGACGTAGCGGCATCTTTAATTACATTAATTATTTAGTTTTAGTTAATAATTCATGATTTTTAAATTTCATACGAAAGCTCTCTCTGAATGATTTGATGTGTTTTTTGTTTTCAGTTGTGTAAACTGCAGGCTGTGGTCTGTGAGAAGGACGTGCGTTTCCAAGAACAGATCCAGAAACATGAAGAAGAGCTGCTGAGGGTCACAACGCAGTCTCAGGGTGACAGCGAGCTTCAGCAGGTAAAACATCCGGGAGCTCTTTAAATAACGGACTCTTAATTTGTGGTTTATGTAAGAGATAATGTACAGTGAACTGGTCATTGTTGCATCGCCCTGAAGGGGTTTATTTTGCAATAATGACCCACTTGCTGTACATTATCCTGCTTATTACACGGCTACAACTACTAAGAAATCAATAATTTGACACAAAAATGGTCTGCCAGACTCCGACATCAGAACTGCGTCCATAGCAACGGTCTATTATACATAGCAACGGTCTGCTATAAAGAAATAACAGACCGTAAAATGCTGTGATTAACCAATCAGAATCAAGTATTCAACAAAGCTGTGTAATAATTATTTATTCACATTTATTTATAATAAAGTTTGTTTGACTTTTTCTTTTTTTCTTTCTCATCTCATTTTGTTTTTGATTATTACCTCGATTAATTGTTTTGGTCAATAAAATGTCAGATCATCACTGAAAATTCCCTGGAAAAGCCCTGGAAAATGATCTCTAGATAGCAGTGGGAACCCGGAAAATGCTTCAGTTCATCCACCAGTGAAAGAGCAGATGACGGGCCACACTCCACAGATAATTTCACCAGTGTTTATATGATCATTTTATCTCTTCGTTTTTGTTTCACCCAGGCGCTGCATGCGGCACAGAGGCGTGGCGAAGAGCTCGAGGAGGCCTTTAACTCTCGCTCCCAAGTGCTGGAAATGCTGCAGCAGGAAGTGAGCAGTGCTGATCAGCAGAAACAGGTACAGATCCTGATCTGTGCTGGATGCTATGTGTGCAGATACTGATAGTGAGTTGGTTTAGAGACTGTTTGTGCATACAGTAGATGCTTCAGCTGTAATGAATTCTGCTCCTGCTTGATGAAAAGAAAACTGTTCAAACAGACACACCCTCATCTTGACGGCACGTCATTATTCTGCATTGTTTGGCTGAGCCACACAACACACACCCACTCACATCCTCTTTCTTCTTCCCTGCGTCTAATTCCTGCTCAGATCTTGACCGCTCAGTTCCGGCAGATGGAGCAGGAGCTGGCCGAGGCCGTGAAGCAGAGGGAGGAGGAGAGGCAGCGGTGGGCCGAACAGGCCAGCAGGGCCGACGCGGAGGTCGCAGCCCTCCGATCCAGCCTGGAGGACCTGGAGATGGAGAGAACGGAGGTGGCGAGGCAGGGGGGCGAGCTGGCCTCCCTGAGAGAGGCGGCGCAGGAGGCTCTGGAGAAGGAGAAGATGGACGTCGCCAGATTGGAGAGAGAGCTGGCTCTGATGAAAGAGGCCGAGCTCGCAGTCGTCCAAGCGAGCCGCGATGCTTCAGAGAGCGACAAGGCGGAAATAGTTCGGCTTGAAGGTGAGCTTGCATCCGTGAGAGAGGCAGTCGTCCATGCCAGCCAGGACGCCTCAGGGAGGGAGGGGTCTGATAAACTAGAGCGAGAGCTGGCTTCACTTAAGAAGGAACACGAAGACGCCCAGAGGAAGGGTGAGATCTTGGCGGAAGTTTGGAAACATCTACGTTCTCTGGCTCTGGAAGAAGCAGCAGCAGAAGAAGAAGAAGAAGAAGTCCCCATCCCTGCTGACCTCTCCCTGATCCTGGACTCTGTTCAGTCTATTGAGACTCAACTGACGAGGCTGAAAGATGAACGCGATGAGAGAGAGGAACATTGTGCCGAGCTCACCCACACCATGGAAACCCTGCAGGGTAAGAAAACCCATCTGGTTGTATTTGTTTATGAAATTCAGTGTGTTCATGTCAAACATTTTAGCGTCATCAAGATGTTTTAATGTAAATCTCTGATTTTCAGAACAACTCTACAGAAAAACCACAGAACAGGAGGAAACCACTGCCAAGATACAACAGCTGGAGCACCAAATTGTAACGGTCAGTGCTAAGAACCTATTTACACCTGGTATTAACATATAATCTGTATCGGGCTGTACCAAATGTCACTTTTTAACATTCAAAGCTTCCACTGACATTTTCGAATGAAGCTTTGACTTCATCACCCTAAAAATAAATTTAAATCCTCAGTTTAAATAGAGTGGTTCATCGGATTAAATGAGTTTTTTTTTTTTTTTTAATTAAATCAACTTTGAATGCTTCCAAACTGGCGATTTCTTCGTCATCTTTCTACACTGGTTGAATGACAGGGATGATGTCTTGATGGAGAACCAAGCCAATGCAGATACATTATATGATCTTTTTTTTTTGTTTAACAACTTAAGTAATTTACTATAATAGTTTAGGAGCTGAAATCGATTTTTTTTTTATTGTGGCTGTTGTTGGTTATATAATATGTCCCTCTCTTTGTGTGTGAAGCAAACAGAAGAGCAAACCTTTTTTTAACTGCAGTGAAAATGTTGTTTTTGAAAGGCTAAACGCCAACAAATATGGACTCAAGCAGAATATATTTTTTTTTAGAATAAAACATTACATCTGTTACTTTTCAATAAATATTGACTTTTACTCCAACGCTCTGGAGTTACTGGAAAAGTTTGAATCACAGTAGTTGGAAATAATCCTACGCAGCCACCACTGGAATCTGCAAATAGTATATAACTAATAATATTAGTGCAGCCTGATCTTTATCTGCAACTGTGTAGAAATATCAAATGTAAACACATGAATAGACATGCATTCGAATGTCGATTTAGAATTTGAATGTTAACGTTATGAATAAAGTTTCAAACTATTCGGTACAGCCTTAAACTGTATCTGGATACATTATGTACATAATGGCCAGGCCTCCTATCCATGGGCTTTTGCATTTACACCCAGTATTAAAATGCGTTGTCATTATCTCGATCCTGCCTGCATGCCTGCCCATGTTTTGTCAAGGAAGACTAGCTACCACTTGTAGTTTTTGCCAGGCAGCTTTAAGCTAGCATGAATAGACAAAGTCAGGTGAAGTTTTATCTTGCTAGACAGGTTTTCTTCTGTAGAATGTGGGTCATGCTGTTCAGACCACATTCACTCCCAGATATGAGATACAGATATATTTCATGTTAATGTGACGTCTTAAAAACACAGAATCAAGTTTCGACTTAACACCAGAAGTTATTTTACTTGATGTAAACTTCAAAAGGAAATCTTAAATAAGCTCCTTGATCTCTCTCTCTGCAAGCTCCATCATATCTGCAAAGATTTAACTTCAAAGTTTCTCATTGCATCGTAATGACTTTCTGTTTTTCTGTGTCTCTGTTTATATGATTTAAAAAAAAAAAAAAAAGGTGTTGAAGTGTAAGATGTGAGACTGGAGGCTTAGTATAAGCTGAGGTATAAGAGAAGTTAAAGCAGTCTGTCTACAAAGTCAGACAACCGTGTCATTAAATATAGAGTTTGCAGTGTCAGCTTTTATTTTGAGAGCAGGGTTGGTCTGACTGGTCTTATTGTTTACACCTGGTTCAGGGTCACAACATGTGTCTGGCCCGGTCAGTCTCAGACAGGACAGACGCCGGGGTCATAGACAGACTTCAACCCGGTGTGAGGAAGTGAGCCTAATCCCCTCTGCACTGATCCGACCGTCTTATCTGACCTTCACTTCACACTACAGCCGTGTACGCTGCTCACATAGATTTAAGAACAGTCACTGAGGCAACATGGAGCTTTTTAAAAGTGCCATCCCTGTTTTTTTTTTTTTTATACAGGAATTGTTCTCCAGTAAATGTTTAATCACAACATCAAAAAGTTTCAATCCTGCCAATTCTCATTTTGTTGTTTCAGGCATCTGAAAGCGATGATGTGACTGAACCATCCACACAGGATTCATCTGAAGCTAAAAAAGGTACAAAAGCTGGATTTGTTCTCCCAAAATAAATTTCATACATTATATGGAAACAGAATCAAACATAAAGGTTAAGATCAGTTCGCTCACGCATACAGTAAAAGGGGTTTTTGCTTGTCAGAGGCGTTCGTTTACCTTTTTAATGCCGTGCCAAAACAAATATAGAGCTTTTCTTTACAAGACTATGTCATGGAACCTAAATAAGTACATTTACTTAAGTACTGTATTTAAGTACAAATTTGCGGGACTTGTATTTTGCTTGAGTATTTCCATTTCATTCTATTTTATACTTTTACTGTACTAAATTTATTTTAATAAATAACCATTATTAATAGGTGATATATTGATAGTTACTTAAACTTTAGTTAATAGTTATTTTACTCTTAACAAACAATGAAAGTATAATTAATAATGTTTACTAATTATTAGTAATGCTATAATTTATGCTATTGTAACAGTTTATTACTGCACATATTACAACATTTTATATGCTATATTATAAGTATTTATTAATGATTACAAAATTATTTGCAAACCTTTTAAGAAATCGTTTGTAAAACATCTATAAACCATATAGATAGATGGACAAGGTATTTAACACTTTGTTAATGGTTAATAACTGGTTTGTAAACTGTCTATAAACATTATTTGGATGGCTATTATAAAGTTGCAACTGATTATACCTTGTTAAATTGTTAAGAAATAACTTGTATAACATATTTAGATAGTTAAAAATTTGTCAGTGGTTGATATTTGGTTTCTCTATATTGGTTTCCATCTATCTATGTAATGTTAATAGATGTTTTACAAATCATTTGGTAATAAATAACAAACACTTAATATAGTATATAAAATGTTATAATGTGTGCAACAATAGAATGTAATTGTTATCGTCTCCTATCATTTTATAGAATGTAATTGTTATCGTCTCCTATCAGCTTTGATAAAATACATAATTTATAAACTCATTATTTCATATAACACAAACTATATGATATATATGATAAACTATGATAAAATAACACAAATTATATCATTACTAATTATTAGTAAATGTAATAAACATAGTAATAAACATGCATTGTTTATTACCTGTAAAATAACTTCACTAAAAGTTTATTAAATATTAATTTACCATTTAAAGTGTTACCCATTTATTTTACAGGTTTAGTTACTAGTTACTTTGTAGATTTAAATATTATACGAAATATAATCAACAAATAAATCATGATGCTTTAGAGCTGAAATAATTAAATAATTAGTCAATCAACAGAAAAATTAATTGCCAACTGTTTTGATAATCGATTAATCGTTTAAGTCATTTTTTTCCAAACAATGTTTTTCTAACTACTTCCTCCTTTTGTTGACTTCCACAGCGCTCATACTGGACCTGGAGCAGCAGCTTCTAGAAAAAGACAATGAGCTGGTGGCCTTGCGAGAGTCCCTCAGACTGGCTGAAGAGCACCGCTCCAGTGGGGTTGCATCATGTGACGACCAGACTCCAGATCAGGATCAGGATGCCGGTACGGCCCCCCATGACAGCTCTGCGTCCCTTCCTGACTTCATGGAGGACACACAAGAAGAGGAGACCACCTTAGTTGCTGGGGACACCTCAGTCATCTCCATGTCTGCTGATAACGAGAGCAGCCCAGAGCTGATTGGACACCAGTCTGAAGAATCTAAAGGGACGTCCTCAGACGAGATGGTGGCCAGTAGTGATTCAGAGGTGGCCCACAGCAGCTGGACTCTCCTGGAGGCTGTGAATCAAGACGGAGGCCAGGAGTGGCCGTCCCTCCTGCAGGACTTTGGCCAGTTGCAGCTGCAGTCGTGGGAGGCGACGAGCATGGAGCAGGAAACCTCCACAGTTCAAGTAGAGTCGTCCTCCGTCGTCATCCGAGAGACGGTACAAGTACATGTAACTCAGCAGAGCACGGATGGCGGCGACGTGCCCTCTGGCCAGGTCTTCGCTCAGGCGTTAGCTGAGGAGCTTCAGAGGAGGTACAGCGAGCTTCTGGCTGAGCTTCAGAGGCTCAGAGATGCAGCGACAGAGTCACAAGAGAAAATCAAGATCCTGGAAGAAGAAACGCAGTCTCTTACTGCTGCCAAAGAAGAGGCAGAGTTCCGGGCGAATAGTTTTACAGAGGAGTTTAAATCAGCCAGAGAGGAGCTGGACAAGCTCTCTCAGCAAAGCAGCTCTGGGGTGGAGAAACACAGTGTTGAAATGCAGCTTCTAGAAGAACAGATCGACATTTTAAGTGCAGATAGTAAAACTAAAGAAGAGAAGATCCAGGCGCTGCAGGAAGATCTGGAAACGGCCCGCCAGGCTTTCTCCGATCAGGAGGTGCAGGCCAGGATGCTGAGCGCTCAGCTGGAGGACAGGGAGCTCCTCTCCTCCGAGCTGGAAAGGAGGCTTCAAGATATGGAGACCAGCATGTTGGAGTATTCTCAGACGTCAGAGCTCAACAACGACACTCTGTCGAAAAAGGACACGGAGATCAGCGAGCTGCAGATCCGCCTCGGCCAAAAAGAGCAAGAGGTGATGGAGCTCAGTGACAGCATGTCGGCTAAACTCCTCCAAGCAGAAGAAGAGAAGTTCCAGATAGACAGCGAAGTCAGTAAGCTGAAGGAGCAGATAGTGGACCTTGAGAAAGTCAGAGACGAGAAAGTGAGTTCTGAAGATTCTGAAGATGTAGGTGATGAACTCGCTAGTGTGCGAAAGGAGAAAGGAGCGCTGGAAAAGCAACTGACAACAACAAAGAAGAAGCTGCAGGCTGCACTTGTGCAGCGCAAAGAACTCATGAAGAAGGTTGCAGATTTTGAGGTTGAAGCAAAGAAATGGAAAGAGCGAGATGAAACTCCAGAGGTAGAACAATCTAGTGGACGTGAGATTCAGGAGATGGAGGCTAAACTTGCCGAACTCGAGCACGCTTTAAGATCCAAAGAAGAAGCAGTCGAGACTCTCGAGCTGAAAATAAGCGAGCAGGATCAACTTCTCGCTGAGACGCTTGCGATGAATAAAAAGCTAAGTGAGGAAGCTGAAAACTCGCAGCAGGCTTCTGAAACAAGCGTGTTACAATCCCAAGTGGCTTCTCTTGAAGCAGAGTGTGAAACCCTTCAGAAGAAAGTCCAGGAGGCCCAAGAATCTCGCAAGGAGACCATCCGCAAAGCGAAAGAGAAAGATAGGCACCACCGCGAACAGCTGAAGCAGCAGAAAGAAGAATACAACGAGCTTGTGGAGCGTTTCGAGGTGCAGAGCGGCGAGCGAGACACTCTTCTGGCTAAACTGAGAGAATTAGAAGAAAATGCTGAAAGAGAGCTACCTCGCCAAGAGAAGAAGCAACTGGCTGAAAATGTGGCAAAGCAAGCAGCAAGTGATTGGGTCCAGGAGGATTGGGTGGATTTCGCCACATCTGACACCGATTCATCGCAACCACAATCCAGCGACGTAATCCAGCATCCCGCAGAGCAGTCTGACGTCCTTCCTGCGCAAATGGAGGACTCTGTGAACGCTCTCCGAGGAGAGATCCAGTCTGTGCGGGCGGCTAACGCAGAGCTGGAGACGCAGCTGCAGGAAACGCACAGCAGTTTGTCACTGAAGGAGGCTGAATTATTCGAAATTAGCAAAGAGCTACAAGCGCTAAGAGAAAAGGAAAGCCAGATTGACGCACTCTCAGAGGAAATTAATGATCTCAGAGAAATGTATCGCCAGGCCGAGTCTCACGCTGAAACCCTGAAAGCCGAGATGGAAGCAGCAGCCGAAGCAGCGTCTGCAGATTCTACAACCTCTGTTACAACTCTTCAGGCCGAGGTGGAGGACTTCAAGCAGTTCCTCGACAGCAAGAACCATGAAATCATGGAGCTAAGCCAGCAGCTGAGCGAGCAGAACTCCCTCATACACTCAATGCAGGACACGGTGTCCCAGAAGGATCAGCTGATATTGTCTTTACAGGAAGAGCTACAAGAAAAAAACCAAAGGTTGGAGGTCGAGGTGCCACAGAAGCAAGAGGAGGAAAAAGACAGCGAGGCGAAGATCCAGCAGCTTCAACGGAAACTTCAGGCGGCTCTGATTTCTCGCAAAGAGGCTTTAAAAGAAAACAAGACCAAGAAGGAGAAACTAGCGTCAGCTGAGACGCTCGTAGCCGAACTGCAGCAGAAGATGGAGTCAGCGGAAGGTGAGCTGGAGAAGCTGAGAGGGGAGAGAGTTAGGCTGATTGATGAGGTGGATCGGATGTTACTGGAAAACCAAAGCTTAGACTCGTCCTGCGAGAGCCTCAAACTGGCCATGGAGGGCGTCCTGACTGAGAAAGACGCCTGTAAGAGAGAAGCGGAGCTGGCGAAGGAAGAGGCCGCCAGAACCTGCAGAGAATGGGAGGACAAGGTCCAAGGCATGAAGGACGAGTACGAGACTCTGCTCAAGTCGTATGAAAACGTCAGCGACGAGGCCGAGCGAGTGAGGCGCGTCCTGGAAGCCGCCAGGCAGGAGAGACAAGAGCTCCAGGCCCGGGTGAGGACGCACGAGGCCGGGAAGCAGGAAGCTGAGAGACAGGCGGAGGAGGCGCAGAAAGAGGTGGATTCAGTGAAAGACAAAATGAGGAAGTTCGCCAAAACTAAGCAACAGAAGATACTGGAGATAGAGGAGGAGAACGAGAGACTGAGAGAGATGCAGGACAAGAGTGTGATAAAACGAGAGGGCAAGGCGATGAAAGCGGAGGTGGAGAGACTTCAGGATGAGCTGGAGGCTTTGAAAGCGGAGTTGGATGCGACTGTGGCAGAAAGAGACGCTTTAGGGCAGCAGATTGAAGAGTTGAGGGCCCAAACAGGAGAGAAAGAGGCTACTCTGCTTAGCGCTGCAGCTGTTGTAGAAGAGGTCGTCACTGCCCAGCAATCAGACGTGATCATGACCAAAGCAGAGCCTGTTGAGAGTCGGTATGAGGACAAAGAAGAGACACCAGCTGAGCGAATAACTGCAGTGAGTGCACCAGAACCTGAGGAAAAAGAAAAAGCAGAAATGACTGAAAGTGTTCATTTATTAGAGGATAAAATGAGGGAGATGGAAGTAGCTGTTAATGCAGAGAGGGAGCGGTGGCAGGAACAGGAGGCTAGACTCGAAGCTGAGCTGGCCTCTCTTGAGCGAGACCTTCAGGAGAGTAAAGAGAAGGAGAGCCTCGTGGCGTCGCTGGAGAAATGCCTCCAAGAGGGTAAAGAGAGAGAGAAGAGCCTGGTTGAGGAAGGTTCAAAGAGGGAGGCCCAGTTCAAAGAGCTGCTCAGGAGTCTGGAAACAGAGAAGGACAACCTGGAGGAGCGTCTGATGAACCAGCTGGCTCAGCTCAACGGCAGCATCGCCGGCTACCAGCAAGAGGCGGCGGACCACCGGGAGCACCTCGCCGAGCTGCAGCGGGAGGTGGAGAGGTTGGAGAGGGAGCGAGCCGAGCTGGAGGCCGAGGCTCGGAGCGAGAGCGACCGGGCCGCCAGGCTGGAGGAGGACATGAGGCAAGCCCAGAGAGAGAGAGCCGAGGCCGAAGCGGAGTCCGGGAAACAGAGGGAGCTGGAGCAGCAGCTGAGGTCGGCGCAGAGGGTCAGAGAGGGGAGTCAGAGCAGAGCGCGTCAGCTGGAGGAGCTGCTGAGGGAGAAGCAGCTGGAGGTGCGTCAGCTGCAGAAGGACTGCATCAAGTACCAGGAGAGGATCAGCGAGCTGGGGAGAGAAGGTAAAGCACTTCAGATAAGCCACGACGAGCTCCACAACAAGCTAGAACAATCCCAACTGGAGACTTCTAAAACCGTAGAAGAGCTGAAAAGGACTGAAGCAGAGTTGGCCGGCTGCAAATCTCAGCTGGATGACGCCCAGAAGCAGGCAAGCGAGGCTTTAGCTGAGAAAACCGCCATTGAGCAGAACGCCAAAAAGAAAGAGGCCTCGATGAAGGCGGAGGCAGAGCAAACACTCGACTCTGTGAGATTCAGGCTCGGGGCCGAGCTGAAGGAGATGGAGCTGAGACTGGAGGAGGTGGACAGAGAGAGGGACAAGGAGGAGGAAGCCACTCTGGAGGCCAGAGAGATGGCAGACGCAGCGGAGAGACGGGCCCAGGAGATGCAAGCCCGTCTGGACGAGTCTCTCGCCAGGTTAGCTGCCTTCTCGCGCTGCATGTCCTCACTGCAGGACGACCGGGACAGAGTTCTGGACGAGACCCGTCAGTGGGAGACTCGCTTTAATGAGGCTCTGCAGGGTAAGGAGGCTGAAGTTCGGGAGGCTGAAACAAGAGCTAAGGAGCTGGCAGAGCAGCTTCAGAGAGAATCTGCGCTGAAAGAGGAACTTCAGCTTTCAGTGGAAAGGTAAAAACATCTCTGCGTTTGTCTGATTATGTTCACCTTTTTAGCTCAAAACTCACAAGATTGTTTTTCTTTCAGACTAGAGAAAGCGGGCAAAGATTGTCAGCTGAAACTAGAAGAGGAGGTAAAGAAAGTCACAGAGATCCAAGCTGCCCTAGAGGAGGAGAGGAGCAAGCTTCAGCAGACTACGACTGAGCTGCAGGCTGCACAAAGTGAAGCCCGCGCCCTGAAAAACGAGGTGGAGAGTCTCAATCAGAGGACCAGAGCTCTGGAGGAGGCTGTCGGTCGGCTGCAGGGTGAAGTGGACCAGGCCAGGACGGAGCTGAGGGAGCGGGAGGCAGAAGAGAGGCGGCTGTGTCTGAACGTGGAGCAGCTAGAGACGGACCTGAGGTCCTCTAAGACCCTGACAGAGAGTCTGCAGACGGAGTTACATGAGAAGGAAAGGAGGGAGGTGGAGATGCTGGTGGAGAAGGAGCAAGCTGTCTCTCAGGTATTAACATGTTCTCATCTACAGTTCATGCTATATGTTGTTCATGGATGACACATTTCCTCACTGTTCCTATGTTTCCCAGGCTGCAGAGGAGGCGAGAAAGGAGGCCGACAGCCGGGCGCAAGGAGCCGAGGAGGAGCTGGAGCAGAGAAGAGGGGAAGTGCGAGATCTGGAAGAAAAGTTGCGAAAGGCCGAAGAGGAGAGCAACAACAGGAAAGCCCGACTGGACTCATTCATGAAGGCCATGAGCTCCTTGCAGGACGACAGAGACCGAGTCCTCAACATGTACAAACAGCTGGAGGAGAAACACCTGCAGGTAACGCACAAAAACCTGAAGCTTATAATATCAGTACTAGAGGTCGGCCGATAGTGGATCTTTAAAGACTCCTATAATAACAATAGTTTGTCCTATCGGCACAGATTAATTGGTCAACCTCTAATCTGTAGTGCTTGTTTTAGTAGCCAATCTAATATTTGCGTTGTGTCCCAGGTGATGTTGGAGAAGGACGGTCTGATCCAAGAGGCGGCGGGGGAGAACAACAGCCTGAAAGAAGAGCTGCGCTCTCTGCTGGTCCAGAGAGACGACCTGTACGCTGAAAAGGCCCAGCTGTCCGCTCAGCTTCACGGGTACCGTGATGAACTCAACCAAGTCCTGAGCATGAAGGACTCCCAACACAAACAGCTCCTGGCCGCTCAGCGAGAGCGCATCGCCTCTCTGGAGAAGGAACGAGAGGAATTGGAAGGTCAGGTAAAGAGCATTAGCGCAGCCAGAGAAGAAGAAGTAGTTAAAGTGGAAAGGGAGACCCTTAGCCAGGCTGTTGATGTTAGGACAGCGTCGCAGGTGATGGATGCTCCCGGTGCAGAGGTCGAGAAACTGAGGGAGCAGCTGCAAACGGCGAGGGAACAAGTGGAGGCGTCGGAGGAGCGCCTGCAAAAGGAGAGACAAGAGTGGGAGAGCAAGAGCAAAGAGCTCGCCGAGCTGCGATGGGAGGGAGGCGTGATGCGGACCGAGTCGGAGAGCGCTCAGGAGAGGGTGGCGGAGCTGGCCAGAGACCTTCTGACTGTCGAGCAGAGTCTGCTGGAGGAGAAAGAGGTGGCGACGCGGCTGAGAGCAGAGAACCAGTCGTTCTCAAAAGCCATGGCGTCCCTCCAGGACAGCAGGGACCAGGCGGTGAACAAGGCCGAGGAGCTGAGCCTGAAGCTGGAAGAGATGAACAAGGCAGGTGGCACCGCAGCACACAGCAGCCCTGGAGGTTCCACTGGAGAAGTGTGGGGGCTGAAGAACGCACTGCAAGCTCTGCAGAATGACCGGGAGAGACTGGTGAGTTACACGTCTGACAATAAATGTAAATATTTAGATCACATACTGTAATAGAGATGTAGTAGTACATATTTTTTTTCTCTTTCCTCCTCTTTGCGTGCAGCTGGAGCAGCTTCAAACGCAGTCGTCTGAGCTCAAGAAGCAGCAGTCGGAGCTGGCTCGACTTGGAGCAGGAGAGCTGATTAAAGTCAGCCAGGAGCTGTTTGAGGAGAAGAAGAGGAGCGAAGACATGCTGGGTGACATCATGAAACTAGAGAATGTGGTGGAACTTGGCACACAGGAAATAGAAACTCTCAGGTAGCATTTTGTTATCGTAGTCACTGTTCTTAAAGGGCACAAAAAGTCTTTTATTGTATTTGAATGTGTGTGTCTTGTGCTTGTTAGACTGGAGCGTATTGACTGGATGGCTCAAGCAGAGCAGCTGAAGCAGCAGACCCTCGCCACGCTCTCGGAGAGGGACCAACACCTGCGGCAACTCACCGCCATGCTGGAGGAAGCCCGCGCTCAGAAGCCCAAACTTCAGCAGGAACACTATCAGAGAGAGGTGAACATTTGCTCATACTTACTGGGCCCCTGACACAGAAACCCCCCAGGGTTGTGTGTTTGTGTCATTCTCTCGTACCACGTTGGGAATAAATAATTGGACCTTCAGTGGTGTTAGAAATCTGTATGGGAACTCCAGAAATGTGGCTTGCAGAAGGCATTATATAAACTATAAAATCAGCAAGACATATGACAAGGATGTTACACATAACGTGAACTTTCTACAATGTCATTATCTTCTGTACAGGGCACAGAGGAAGTGGACAGTGCACCTGGAGCTCCACAGGAGCGAAGCAGCCTGGTGGACAGCCACGCCTACGTAGCTGAGGTCAAAGAGCTGCAGAGAAGGTGCAGTAGAGGTCAAACCTCACCTGAAATACTGTTTACAATAAATATTACGATAAAAACAAATGGATACTAATCAACTCTTTTACCTCAGGCTGGATGATGAGATGCAGCAGAGGGTGGCTGCTGAGGAGCAGCTGATGGCCACGCAGGATCGACTCAAACGGTAAGAACAATATTTTTTTATTAGCTGTGGGTTAAATGACTGTATAATGTGAAAGGGGTGGCTTCTAGTGACAAACCCACAGATAGTTATCACCTGACTGAAGCTCTACAGAGCATTTTAGCATCTTTCAGCTCCATTGTTTTTGTTTTTTGGCCGTCTTTACTTTACTATTTTGGTTCAATTTAACTGCTCTCATCAAAGCTGTAAATATGGCACAGTGAAAACAATGTCAGTTTAACAATGAGAATCAGTCAAAAAGTAGAACACCCCCCAAAAAAACATTAAAAAGGGGAGGGAAAGGGTCTGTCATCAAAGCTGTTTTTTGCATAAATATACAATTTTTTTTATTAATCTGTCAAGTATTTTCTCGATTAATTGTTTGGCCCATAAAATGACAGAAAATAGTGAAAAAATGATGTCACATTTGTCCCAAAACCAAGCTGAAATCTTCAAATCTTGCTTTTTTTTGTCTAACAAACCCAGTCAAAAAGCCAATGATATTCAGTTAATCATAATAGAATACCGAAACATTGATCATTAGATTGTTTTTAATTGTATAATGTTGAGACCAATAATTATATTATGTAATAACAGTTGAAAAACAGTGCTGTCATATGCTTTCTGTTATTTTTCTGCATCTCAATAATTCATCTTTTAGCTCTGTCAATCAATCACTAAAATATGACGGCTAACATCTGTTTTTATTATTATTATTAGTCACAGCCAGTCTAAATGGCCCTCTGCACAAGAAGAGGATCAGTCAGAGACGGCTGTTTTCATCGAGCCGGAAGGAACCGTCACTCGAGTAAGGCTCCGCTAATGTCCTGCACCACCCCATTTGTCATCTTAATAACTCTAATAATAAAGACTTATGAGCTGAATGCTTCCCGTAACCTTGTCCTTTCTCTCTCGCAGACTCGGCGAGGTGGCCCGGGTTTCATGCGGATGCTCCGAGTGGCTTTCTGCTCCCGTCAGCGTACCCCTCTGCTGTTCAGCCTCTATCTGCTCACTGTGCACGTCCTGCTGCTGCTGTGTCTGAGCGGGTACCTCTGAAACCAGCCTGCTTTAAAACAAAACCTAACAGATAATAAGAGAGAGAGAGAGAGAGAGAGGAGGGGAAATAAAGTGGAAACGTGACACAGACCTAACCCAAGCCATCCATATGTTTTATATTGTTGCATGTAATGAATTATAGAAGGGTGTGAAGGATTATCTACACACAAACATTGCACTTTACAGGACCTAATCTTTTAGCCAAAGTATGTAGATTTATATAGGAAGTTGTCGTCATTAGTTTTAACTATGTTGCTCTTGAATGACATTGAGGGAAACCCAAGCAGAGAGGACATAAAAGTCTATGGTTTTAGAGAGAAAAAATTAAGTAGATTCATAATAATTATGTTGGCAGATGGTGTTCTTCACGTGCCTTTAGATTTGGATATAAAAGGGTCACTTTAAGTTGGAGCGAAAGTCTGACATTTTGGGGACTAGTTTATCTGTGACGCAACAGCTAGCAGACAGTAAGCTGTCAGTTGGTAACAAAATCCACACAAAAGCAACTGTAAATCTCACTATTAAACAGGTTATATCATATTTGTTTAATTCATACAGAAACTGAAGTAAAAGTTGTTATTATCCGGAGGTTATTTGATTAATTGCTGGCGGTGTTGCACAGTATTCTGTGATGGGACTATCTTAGCATAGCGTGGAAACGGGGAAACAGCTAGCCTGGCTCTGTCAAATATTAACTAAATCCACACAAAAGCAACTGTAAAGCTCACTATTAAACAGGTTATATCTTCTTTGTTTAATTCATACAGAAACTGAAGTAAAAAGTCGCTATTATCCGGAGGTTATTTGATAAATTGCTGGCGGTGTTGCACAGTATTCTGTGACTGCACTAGCTTAGCATAAAGATGACTGGAAACAGGGAAACAGCTAACAAAAGCCACCCAAACGCAACTCTAAAGCTCACCATTAAACACGTTATATCTCATTTGTTTAATTCATACAGAAACCAAAGTAAAAAGTCGCTATCTGTTATCCGGCTAGCTGTTTCCACCTGTTTCCACTCTTTATGCTAAGCTAACCGTCTGCTGTATGTAGCCTAACAGACTGATACAAGAGTGATATCAATCCTGTCATCTAACTCGTAAAGCGTATGTTTCCCAAAATGTCAAACTATTATTTTAAGATGGCTTGAGGTTCAGGGCATGCTGTTATAGTCCAGTCTCTTCCTCTTCTACTCATTTTCATGCACAAAATCGGAGCACAGTGCAATTTCTGTTCTTACACATTCCTATTGTGTGTTTCCTTCCTTTTTTCTTTTCCTCTTATATAAATCACGTTTAAAAAGGGAGCATTATATTGATAATTGTACATATGTACATGTATTATGTACGTCAGCTGGATGTGGGTTTCCCCCTCTTACATATCCAAATAAGATTCCCCGTCCATGCTTCTGTTGCATAGATTTTACAGTTTGCTCTGTAGTTTTTATGGCAGATGAAGCTGCCATTCAGGTGCAATGTTACCACAGTGTGGATTAATTCCAGAGGAGAAAGACTGCTGTGTTTTCTAATGATATCCATTCCATCATAGACTACTCTGATGTAGCATAATTTATTGCCCATAACAGTTAAAAATGATCCACCATCTACATGTATATTGACACCATCCTCTTGATTCTTGTTTATTTAATGGCTCACTGTTGGTGAAATGATCCTTCTGTACTCATCTTCTTTTAATATTCATGTTCTTCTTCACATCTTACACACACTGAACTATACTTTAACTGTAAATAACTGTTAAAAAGGGCTGTATAGAAAACTAAAATGTAATAAAAGTGTTGGTGGTTTAGATCAGGGACAGATCTAGTCAAGCATTAATTATTTGCTCATTTGCGTTTCTGTAGAAAACATTGGGGCAGTAGGATTTCTGTTTACTGTTTATTTGGGCTCAGTTCATTTTATTTTAGCACATTAAAACACTGTTTGTCCTTTTATTTGTGAAGCTAATAAAAAATTGGTATCATCAATCAGTGATTTTGCTGTTTCCACAAACATTTATAAATGTGGGAGTGACGTCATGACATACTGTGACATTTTGAAATGCACACAATTAAACGCTGGTCTTAAAAACACCACAATGGTTCTGAGGAAGGATGATGTAAACACTGTTTTTGCTGACACTTAATCAGTATTTATTAATCAGTATAGTTTTTTTATTTTTTCATGCAGAATGTGAACTTTCCTGGAGGGAGATTGTTGTATTTCATTTAAATGATGTGCTTATGAGGACATGAATCAAAAAGAATAAGATTTCATAACTATTTTTAGCTACTTATTCATCCAAAATTATTTGATGGCTTTAAAATAATTGCAAAACAAACAAAAATCTATTTTTTGTCTGTGATTTTATTAAGTCACTATGGTCCTTGAGAGTCTGAGTACTCCTTTTCCTATCACTGGTTTATTGTGTCAAACTTGACAACATAAACGTTTTAAATGGGTCCCTTTGTATTTCCTGTTGCAATGTTTGTTAATGCAGTAGCTGACAGGAAGTAAACTTGGACCAAAGCTGTTGCCCTAGCAACAGAATGGCCATGTAAAAGGTCTACAAGTTATGTGCTGCCCTCAAGTGTTAGCTAACTGCACTACAACAAATCACAGTTGTAGCTGACTGTAACTTCTCATAGCATTGTTTTAAAGGTACTAAAAGTGGCAGACCATAAATATCAGTGTCAGTGTGTTTAATTTATTGTGGTATAAAGTAGTTGTAGCAGCTAAAACTCCTCATTTATTCGCTGATGCTCGGATTTCCGTGCGCATCTGAATGCAGCATTTCTTTTTTTTTTTTTTTTAATTTATTTAAAAAAACAAAACACTTTAATTTATTTTTTATATTACATTTATTATACTACAATAGCAAAGCAGTAAAAGTGTTATTAATTAAAGTAAAAAAAAAATAAACGACGTTTTGTACAATTATTTACATCGAGGCGCGTTCATGTACCGACCCGTAGATCCGCCTTCACTTGTCGCCCCTCAAACTGTCACAACTTGAGTGAAGAGCTTAAAGAACACTTCCTCGGTGTTTTATCCACCTAAACACGGATATTTTACCATTACAACTACAAGGTAATGTTGTTTTTTTCTTCAAACTAACTCTAACAAACCTATATGTGTGTGCTTTTATTTTATTCACCTTTAAACATTATTAAGGAAGTAGATTTAGTCCTAAAACGACCACTTATGACAGTAAAAATGTGTTAGAAATGAAAGTAAATGTCACAATTAGTAACCTAACATTAATTAGATGAATATAAAGAATATTTTGTATGCTTCCCTCAACAAATAATTGTTAGATAGATGTACTTTATTGATCCCAAACTGGGAAATTATTGTTTTATTCAGGTAATGTACAGGAAATACAGGAAATGTATATCTTATTATGTACTTGTATGTGCAATATAATGTCCAGTATTACTTCCACTACAGTTACATGCTCTAAAACTACCACTTATGACAGTAAAGATGTGTTAGAAATGAAAGTAAATGTGACAATTAGTAAACTAGCATTAATTACATTAATATAGATGCTATTTTGTATACTTCCCTCAGCAAATAATAGATAGATAGATGTACTTTATTATCCCAAACTGTGGAAATGATTGTGTTATCCAGGTAATTTACAGGATATACAGTAAATTAACATATCAACACTAGAGATAATTAAATATCTATAGTATATACACATTATAAAGAATATATTAGAATACACTATAAATATACCAGACTACTACAAGTAAGTTCGAAAATGTAGTGTTTTAATTTAGTATTTAAGTGTTTTTAAATTAAATGAGGTAGTTTAAGTAAGTATGAGTAAATAATGTTATTTTCAGTGTGTTGCAGAAGATTTTAAGCTGTACGGGAAGTATTTCTCTTAAAAAAACATGTTTTCATGATACTATTTCTTGAGTATTTTATTGTCTTTTTACTACATGAAGTACTGAAGTGTGTTTCACTATGGGGAAATGAAGCTTCCACTTATGACAGTAAAAGTGACATTTAGTAAACTAACATTAATTAGATGAATATAAAGAATATTTTGTATGCTTCCCTCAAGAAATAATGTTATTTTCAATATGTTACAGAGAATTTGAAGCTCTACATTAAGTATTTCTCTTAAATAACACGTTGTCTTCATACAGTTTCTTTAGTATTTTAGTGTGTTTTTACTACATGAAGTACTGCAGTGTGTTTCATTATGGGGAAATGAAGCTTCATGTCGAAAATAACTTCCTTTTTGAGACTTCAGCAAATGGTGGTCAGAGCTTGTGGTTGTACATTGTAGTCATCATAAAAAATAGACTGTCTGTTTATAGACATATAACAGTTTTGAATGTGAACACATGATTATTAATCAGTACTGTCTCTTCAGTGTGGCTCATTGTAGTGTTTTTTCTTCCCCAGATGTGGAGGTCAGCTGTGGGCCACAACGTGAGCACGAAGCCGGCTGACGACGGGGACGACGACTGGGAGACAGACCCTGACTTTGTGGTACTGTGGACTTCCTGGAGATGTGTATCACTGTGAGGGGTGATGTGTGCGTCAGTCAAACCCCTTTTTTAACTTTGTGTTTGCAGAATGACGTATCGGAGGAGGAGCAGAGGTGGGGGGCAAAGACCGTCGAGGGATCAGGACGGCAAGAAGCCCTCAAGTATGGGATGCACAACTTCTGCAACTGTCTGGAAATTCTTGTTAGACAATGTTAAAGAAATGCAGATCAGAGTGGGTGCTGTGCAGCAACAGGAAGAGGAAGTGAGAGCACAGCACAAGCTGTCAGGCAGCAATTCTCTCCTAATATGGGTAATATATAATGACACTTTGACAGTGAGATTTAAAGCGCTCTGTTTTCTCACTGTCAACGTGGTTGTGGTGCTGAATTTAAGAATAGGACTAGAGATTGCTCACAGATTACAGTATATGCATACTATATATATTACATAGTTTATATATAAAAAAGAACAAAAAAACAAAGCATTCAAATACTGATTTGGAGGTTGATTACCATGGCAACGGTTGAAGCTTCGAAGCATTCAGGTCCGCCCTGTTCCAAACAGAAGGGATAAACACCAGTAGAGGGATTTCTCAAAGCCTTGCAACCATGAAATTGTTCTTATTACCGGCTTACAACAGATCTATAAATCATAAGTAAATTATTTATTTTTAGCCTTTAAAGGCAGCCTAAAAACTTTTTATTTACTTCTGCCTTCTAATTTTGCGTTTATCACTTTTATTTTGGTTTTATGTCTTTATTTTATATCAGAATTGCCTCCAAATATGTTCACACTAGGACTGTCAATCGTTTAAAATATTTAATCGTGATTAATCGCAAATTAATCAGACATTTTTTATCTGTTAAAGGGAGATTTGTCAAGTATTTAATACTCTTAATAACATGGGAGTGGGCAAATATGCTGCTTTTTGCAAATGTATGCATATATTTATTATTGGAAATCAATTAACAACACAAAACAATGACAAATATTGTCCAGAAACCCTCACAGGTACTGCATTTAGCATAAAAAATATGCTCAAATCATAACATGGCAAACT
>CAKAOI010029058.1:3958-15509 GCA_916701655.1 Sebastiscus albofasciatus | reverse complement strand
ATATAGAACGTTGTTTTGTGTGCTAGTGCATGTCATTTAAAAATCCTCTAAAATGACCTTGATTGGTGTTTATTTTATCCACTTTTAACCCCCTGAGACCCATGATAGACCCATTTTTGTTCTTTTTAGGGGGGTCTTTATGGGGATATAGCAGGTCAACAGGAGAAGTCACATAGAAGTGGTGTACATCAGCTGTATGTAGAAATATACCATTTTTAGAATAGTCAAAAATAACCCATTTATACTGCATCAAATAACTGATTGGTTTTTGCCCAAAGCTGCATGTGATTATCATAAAGTGGGGCATTTATTTTTGTCTTTTAATAACAACTAGGGCTGTCAATCAATTTAAATATTTAATCACACGATTGGCCATGAATAATCGTTATTAATCACACATTTTTATCTGTTCAAAATGTACCTTAAAGGGAGATTTGTCAAGTATTTAATACTCTTACCAACATTGGAGTGGACAAATATGCTGCTTTATGCAAATGTATGTATTTATTTATTATTGTAAATCAATTAACAACACCAAATAATGACAGATATTGTCCAGAAACCCTCACAGGTACTGCATTTAGCATAAATAATATGCTCAAATCATAACATGGCAAACTGCAGCCCAACAGGCAACAACAGCTGTCAGTGTGCTGACTTGACTATGACTTGCCCCAAACTGCATGTGATGATCATAAAGTGGGCATGTCTGTAAAGGGGAGACTCGTGGGTACCCATAGAACCCATTTACATTCACTGATCTGGAGGTCAGAGGTCAAGGGACCCCTTTAAAAATGGCCACGACAGTTTTTTCTCGCCAAAATTTAGCCTTACTTTTTGAGCGTTATTTAACCTCCTTTGGTACTCGTGGATTCCTCAGGTTTTCTAGTTTCATGTGATATCTGGACATTCGCTCCAGCTCTAAAACTGAACCTGCTCCAGCCTCTGAAAGACAGTAAAGCCTGTCGGGTCTCAGGGGGTTAAAACAGTCTGATTCATTTGAGCATCTTTTCTAAAAATGGTCTTTTCGTGCCCTCTCAGAATAAACCGTGTCCTTGGCTGTGAACTGGTTTGTCCAAAGTGGAAATAGTTAGTGAACGAACAGGGAAATGCAGCAGAGGAACTGGGCTATAAAAGGCTTGTAAAAGGTGTGTGTGTGTACCTTTTGCATTTTCTTCTTGTCCCCCTTCTTCTCTCATTCAGGTTAGTGGAAATAGACACTGGTGACTACGTCTGATTTTCAAAATAAGGTGTTAACTAAGGCAACTGTATATACAAAATACATACAAGGAAATAAGATTGATTAGATTATAGTCACCAGAAGTATAAAACATTACATGTCCCTGAAAAATTAGAAAGAAAATACCACTAATGTGTGAGGGAAATGTCTTTATTCTTTGATTTTTGGTTTGCTGTAAAAAAATTAATAAATAATGCCTGACAATGATCCTGATATCTTTGACTTCGGGACATCTCTGATGCTGAAAATCAAACATTTTTACTGTATTAATTTAGATATTTTCCAAAGTAAAAGTCTCTAGAAGTGTATGATTCAACTTTTCCCGTGATCTAGTGTTAAAAAAGTTAACAAAAATCGCATTAAATCATAATATCAAATCGTAATACATATCGAATCGGCACCCAAGTATTGGGAGATAGGTGCATCGTTCCAGCCCTAATACATAATATATGAAAAAGAGGATTGTGTGTAAATGTAAGTGTCAAAGTTTATCCACCAGTATTGTACGTCAGTCCAGCTTCAGTCAAGGTTCAGTAGCAGCAGTTGTGTTGAAACAGTAGAACTACCTGATGGGAGGTTAGCCGGCCCAGAGAGGTGTGTACGGATCCATTTGTTATATGACCTGACAGCTTAGTGTGACACCTCTGGGTGCCACATTCTCCTCTGAGTGTGTCTCTGCGGTGCCGTTCAGGCCGGCAGACAGCATGAATATGATTTTTTTCCGCTGTGTGATGTCTCACTTCCTCCAGCTTCCCGTTTTCTGTCTCAGTGTTTCCAGAGCTCACTTTAGGTGTAATAACACAGTCTATGTTTGGAGCTGTCAGCTCCATCATTAGCTATATTTAGCCTAGAGAGAGTTTTAATAGGCAAATATATCAGAGGATGAAGGACACTTTTGGGTTGCGTGTGTGGACATATTTAAATGAAGGACAGGGCCTATAAACCGTTTCCTTTCTAGAAATTAAAAATGTTTGTGGGACTAGAAACTCACAGCTTCAGGACTCGTTTCTTTTGGGCTGCAACTGATTGTTTGATTGCACTGTTGATTGATTGGAATACATTTTCCCGTGAAATAATTAATCATCAAAATAAAAACACATCACTTAATCTCTGTACAAAATGAAGAAAAACAAAATGTTCTGACTGTTAATGGAGCTGGAATTAGAGCTGCAACAATTAATTCTCAACAATTAATTTGATTAATTCTCAACTATTAAAATAATCGCCAACTATTTTGATAATCAATTAATCGGTTTGAGTTATAATTTAAGAAAAAAAAAAGTCTAAATTATTTGATTCCAGCTTCTTAAATGTGAATATTTTCTGGTTTCTTTCCTCCTCTATGACAGTAAACTGAATATCTTTGAGTTGTGGACAAAACAAGACATTAGAGGACGTCATCCTGGGCTTTGGGAAACACTGATCCACATTTTTCACCATTTTCTGACATTTTGTAGACCAAACAACTAATTGATTAATCGAGAAGATAATCAACAGATTAATCAACAATGAAAATAATCATTAGTTGCAGCCCTGCTATCAGCATATATTATGAATTTTAATCTTATTATTTCAGCAGTATAAGAGTATTTACAGTACGTGGCAGTGTACTGAGCTGTGTAAGATGTTTTACGTTAGAGCTGAATTGATCAGTCAATTAATGGATTAGTCGATAGTCAGAAAATGAATTTTGATAATCAATAATTCTCTGGTTCCAGCTCCTCAAATGTGGATATTTGCTGGTTTTCTTAATCCTCTTTGATGATAAATTGAACATCTTTGGGTTTTAGCCTATTGTTTGACCAAAAAAGCAATATGAAGACATCAAACAACGATTAATCAATGATGTCAACTATTAAATTATTATTAAATTATCAGTTTGAGTCATTTTTTAAGAAAAAAAATCAAAATTCTCTGATTACAGCTTCTTAAATGTGAATATTTTCTGTTTTCGTTACTCTATGACAGTAAACAAGACATTGAAGGACGTCATCTTGGACTTTTTAGACTTAACAACTCATCAATTAATCAAGAAAATAATCCTATTTCTCGATAATGAAAATAATTCTTAGTTGCAGTCCTACTTTATTTCTTAAGGATTTTGTACATTTGCCTTATTTCATCCTCCTTAGAGGAAATGCTTTCTGATATAACGGTGCATTTATTAATAGAACTGCAACTATTTTGCATAATTTTATATTTTGTTTAGGGCTGCCAACTAATGATTATTTTCACTGCTGATTAATCTGTGATTATTTTCTGGATTAATCAATTAGTTGTTTGGTCTATAAATGTCAGAAAATGGTGAAAAATGTGGATCAGTGTTTCCCAAAGCCCAGGATGACGTCCTCTGATGTCTTGTTTTGTCCACAACTCAAAGATATTCACTTTACTGTCAAAGAGGAGGAAAGAAACCAGAAAGTATTCACATTTAAAAAGTTGAAATCAGAGAATTTTTTGATTTAATATTTGACAACTAATGGATTCAGCTCTAGATTTTTATACCTAGTGGTCCTGAGAGAACTGATATTTCATTAAGCTGGATTTCTCATAGTCAGAATGATAAATAAACATGAACTTGAACAGATAATAAATACCACAACAAGCGGTGGTTGTGACGAAGACATGTGGCCACACTTTGTCTCTGTATTGATGATTGCTGCTGAATGTGTCTGCTGTTCTAGACGCTGCTGAGAAGTGCTCTGTCATGGATTCATACGTCTCTCTGTCTGTCTCTCTACGATCTCTCAGCGCCGTCGCTCTTTCATCACTCTTGTTTTTATAATCTCAGCTGTCCTGTGGTCGTCAGCGTAATGTGAGCGAGTTCCTCAGGAGAACTGCTGTTGGAACAAGAACAGAAAGACACACAAATCCTCTCTGACTCATTATTGTTGGTCCTCCTGATACTTACTCACTGTTTTTAAATGGACACACACTCCTCTTTAAACTGACTATTTTTTGGTGACTCTTCTTGTGATGATGTAACGTATATTTGATTCCAATATGACCTGACAGAGATGCTGAAAAATCAGGCATGAGCTCCCAGTAACAGAGAGATGTGTGTGTGTGTGTGTGTGTGTGTGTGTGTGTGTTTGTATGATGTGATGAACAGTAAGTCAGCTGGTTGGTTATTATGGAGTGTTTCTTGTCCGTACTGATTACCGACTGATGAGCATGGTTTTTGTGGCTGTGTGTAGCAGTAAATAAATACAGTATAACAGTAGTTAAAGGACCACGCCTGTCTTCAGATGGATGTTAGTAACCTGAGGGAGTTTGGCTGACTGATCCGTCCTGCTTCTCTCAGATCAGAGAGGAATGCTGCAGCCAGCCTCGACCTGCACGCTGCTGCTGCAAGATAACGCACTAATAACACACACTAATAACACACACTAACACACACTGACACATCGACAACGCTCACTAACAACCTGTTCATCCGTTTGAAGAGTCTTGGTCCCGGGAAAGTTACTATTGATTAGCTTAATATTAGAATCTTTATCCTTGAAAATATGGCTAAAATATACTAGAGCTGCAACGATTACTCAATTAGTTGTCAACTATTTAATGAATCACCAGTGAGTGATGAGTGAGTAAATAATTCTTTAAGAAAAAAAGAAGTCTAAATTCTCTGATTCTGCTTCTTAAATATGAATATGTTCTGGTTTCTTTCCTCCTCTATGACAGTAAACTGAATATCTTTGAGTTGTGGACAAAACAAGACATTTGAGGACGTCATCTTGGGCTTTAGAAACAACATTTTTCTCCATTTTCTGGCATTTTATTGACCAAAAAACTAATCAATTAATCAAGAAAATAATCAACAGATTAGTTGACAGTGAAAATAATAGTTAGTTGTATCTCTAGAACTAAAACTATTCTTTAACTATCATTTTTTGTTGCAATGAAGTCCTTCTATTAATCTATTTTCTATCCTTTTCTTGTCAACACTGGCACTTTATTTCTATCTTATTTCATTTTATTCTGCACAGTTTTGATCACAAAAGCTTGTGAATTCCTCAGATGTGAAACTGATTTCACATGCAAACATTGCACATTTCTCACATATTAAAATATGAAAACGATGACATCACACGTGATTAATTCACATTTAGGTACATTTCACACAGAGCTGCAACGATTTATCGATTAGTTGTCTACTATTAAATTATTGAAACTACTGAAATGTCTTGATATTCAGTTTATTCATATCATAGAGGAGTAAAGAAACATCGATTTGAGTCATTTTATAAGAAAAAAAGTCTAAATTCTCTGATTCCAGCTTCTTAAATGTGAATATTTTCTGGTTTCTTTACTCCTCTATGACAGTAAAGTGAATATCTTTGAGTTGTGGACAAAACAAGACATTTGAGGACGTCATCTTGGGCTTTGGGAAACACTAACTAACAAACAACTGATCGATTTATCCATAAAATAACCAACAGATTGACAGTGAAAGTAGTCATTAGTTGCAGCCCTATAAATAATCTGTGATTTGTTTTCTGTTTTTGCTTCAGCCAAACACTGCAAGATTACAACATTGTTTTTACCGGATGTTGCAGTGAGTTTGAACCCTGTGAGTTGTTTTCTGCCCGTCGCTGCTTCACAAACAGCTGAATGTGTCACAACCTTGTTCGTGTTTGTCTCTGAGCTCACTTCACGGCGGTGTGCTGCTTGTTGCGTTGGCTAATCTAATCAGTCAACTGCAGTCGGGCTGCTGCAAGAAAGAAAGAAAGGAGAACGCTGTCAATGACTTTAAAAAGCTCCCTCTGTGTGTGTGTGTGTGAGTGTGTGTGTGTGTGTGTGTGTGTGTGAGTGTGTGTGTGTGTGTGTGTGTGTGTGTGTGTGTGTGTGTGTGTGTGTGTGTGTGTGTGTGTGTGAGAGCTCCACCCTGTGTTTAACGTTGTGCAGCTGGTGACTTTCTTCAGATTTAGCCATTAATGACAGAGGACCTTTTATGTGTGTGGTTTTCTGCTATATGGACAGAGAAAAGGCTGGTTTCTGATTGGTTGGCAGGTGCTCATTTCTAGTAGTTGTGCTGGACAGTTTAAAACCACAGTTTAAAGTGGTGTTTTAAAGTTCAGGTAACCATAGCAACGATACTGATGCTTTGCCATCGACTGGTCAGAGTATTGGTGCCTTCATATGGGGTCGTGTGTATTGTGATTTTAATCGTATATTGTTTTTCTTCGTAATTTTATAATCTCTCTGAGAAAAGAGTTGATATTCCAACATCCTCATCTTTCTCCTCCGTCATTATGTCTTTGCATTTCCTGCATTATGTTACCCGCTTGCTAAATTGTTAGCCTCTGTTGCTACTAGACGCTAACAGTAACGTTAATATTGTTGCTTAGCAGCGGGGTTCTTCACGACTTAACTACTTGAACGCCACGCATATCGTGTACACGACTTCCCGTGTTGTAAACACGAGCTCAGACATTTGAGAGCAGCATATGCTAACTACAATAAACGTTTTTTCCCCCTCGTGGTCACGATATAGAGTAAACAGAATAATGCACTCTGAGGTGTTGTATTATCAGAAAATAATAGACTGGCTGAGGGATATGTTTTTAAGTTATGGTAGTCTTTAGGCCTGTCACGATTACTCATTTTGCTGGATGATATATTGTCCCAGAAATAATCGCGATATTATTGTCATTTTAAGACCATTTTTTGCCACTGATATAATAATATAATAGCATAATAATTTGAATAAAATAGTGCTGTCAAATTAATGTGATAATAACAGGTTAACGCAAATTTGTTTTAACGAAACTAATTTCTTACGTAACTTTACATTTTTTTATTAACCTCCTAAAAATGTGACCAACAAATGACAGATCTCCCTTTAAGGTGCATTTTGAACAGATAAAAATGTGATTAATTTGCGATTAATCGCGATTAGCTACGGACAATCATGTGATTAATCGTGATTCAATATTTAATGGATTGACAGTCCTATTTAAAAACAAACGTTTTTGTTTTGCAGGTGTGAATGAGTTTGTGTGATGTAATGCAGGCCATGCATTGAACATCTATTTGAGTTCTATTATTATATGTCGTTGTGTAAACATCCATCTGCCATAATGCAATAAATACTGACGTTGGGAGAATAATTCGAACAGCATTATGATTTTGATATCCGTCACGTTGCAGAGCTCTGAGTGGAATATTCTCATGTTTCAGACATTTAGCGTGGCACGAAGGAGAGTGTGTGTGTCTGTAGGGAGTAACTTGCCACAAGCTTGTTACAGCTCACACACACACACACACACACACACACCCTGCTGAGTCATCAGTCTGAACTTGGGAAGACACACCAACACACACATTCATTCATACACACTTAAGAAGGTTAAGATCCTATTTAGCCAGCTGTCAAGCTCACACACACACACACACACACGCACACGCACACACGGGCAGCCGTTTACAGTGATGTCATAACTCAGAGCAGCTTTCTTTGTGTCAGTGCTCCTTGTTTTCAAACTTTTAGTTCCCCAAGCAGCCGTCTTTTCCTCTTCTACTACACCTCCTTCAACATCTGCATCCCTCCCTCCATCCTTGTCATATTCCCCCCTCTCTTTTTTCTTTTATTAAGGAGCTATAGTAGATTTACAAAAAGAAAAAGAGAAAACAAGACGTGTGTTACATGACACGCCACCACGGCAGCAGTGTGTTTGAGTCTTCAGGTGTTTCACAGGAGAAACCACACCTTAGTGAACAAACTGACAAAACTAACTATTCTCTGTCACAGTTTTTGTCTCAGATTCAGATTGACGTTGGGAACAACTGATTTATTCACTGCATCCCGTTTGATTGAAGCATCATCCTGTAGTTGGAAACAGACGTGTAGAAAGAAGAGCAGCGTGCTCCTCTCCTCTCCTGTCGGTGTCAGACAGTACCAGTTACTGTGGGAGTGAAACCAGTCACCGCT
Source organism: Sebastiscus albofasciatus (assembly GCA_916701655.1). Classification (NCBI taxonomy): domain Eukaryota; kingdom Metazoa; phylum Chordata; class Actinopteri; order Perciformes; family Sebastidae; genus Sebastiscus; species Sebastiscus albofasciatus. The sequence goes on along the minus strand of CAKAOI010029058.1, from coordinate 7,335 downwards.
AACACACATGCTGCTGATCTGAACTTGTTCACACTAGAGCACACGGTCAGGAAACCAGCTATTGTTGGAGACTTCACAGGAGAATGAACTCATCTTTATTTTATTGTTCACCACAAAGCAACTGGTCATCGTGTCTCTGTTCGGTCTGTGAGCGTAACTAGGATCCCAGTATTGAGAAACTAAACAGCTGACGCAGCTCCTCTCTTCCCTCATTCATTCACTTCTTTATGATATCATTTCTGTGTTTGTTTTATCTGCCGGTGTCTTTACGGTGTTTGTCGAGGGCCGTGGTGGTTGAGCAGACTCTGGATGGACTTTGGTGAACTTGCGTGCTAACATGCAGTCAGTCTCGTAGTTCATTGTATTCATTTTAGATTGTGCGTCTAAAGAAAGCAGCGAGTGGCGTCAGACCTGCTCTCTATTGTACGAGTCGGGCATTTCCTGGTCAACAGGAGGAAGGGTGGGGGGGGTCGGGACATACACAGGTGTGTGTTTGTGCTGTTTTTAGAAGGGAAAGAACACAGGAAGAACTGTGCTATTCCAGAGAAGGCATGTACATAAAAATACTCTCATCTGATTTATTTCTAGGTTTGTGTTCATATGGGAGCAGTTTAAGAAACTGTTATAGTGTAGGAACGCTGTGGAGTCTTCTGGAGGTTGTAGCGCTCAGTTTTAAAGCTAGAGTGAAGATAATGGTATCATATGAAACTAGAAAACCTAAAGAACCTGTTGGTACCAACCATGTCATACTAGCTTGTCGCAAAGGAGATTAAATAACGCTCCAAACATACGCTACATTTTGGTGAGGGAAAAACTGGCATGGACAATTTTCAAAGGGGTCCCTTGACCTCTGACCTCCAGATATGTGGATGAAAATGGGTTCAATGGGTACCCACGAGTCTCCCCTTTGGGAATACTTCACCCACAAAATGACCATTTGTATTAGTTCTGCACGATATGAGAGAAAATATGTGATAACTTTGATATTAAGAGTACTCAGTTCTGCCTTTCTGCTTGTTGAATTGAATTGAATACAAAAGGAACCAATAAAGAAGTGCAGTTTTCTACTGATACTCTCTTTCCACTAACTCAATGTATTTATTGCGCAAAATTGACATTGTGATAACAATAAAAAACTACACATTGTGCTGACCTAAGAAAACTTTATTTTTCTCTCTCATGCCTCCACGGTGAACGGAGAATCCAAAAACGGGGAAAAGTTAAACCTCTTGGGACGTTCAGATGAGTAGCGTGAGACTGTTTATGAGGAAGTGTTTTAAATAGTGAGGTTTTAGAGAAGATGCATGTGTTTGGGAAGTGGTGAGCTTACGACTGGATGAATGAGACTTGGATTATCCGGCACGAGTTGTGTGAGAGTTTTTAAACGGATGTTTTGATATAGTTTTGTTTTCCTGTTGTGAAACGTGGCCCCCATTTACTTCTTCTTCTTCTTCTTTAAGAATTGAATGTAACACGGGATGAGTCATTGCAGTCATTGTAAGAGCATGAAGGCATTGAAGAAGTGGAAACTAGCTGCTGTGCTGTGATGCAGCTGCAGCAGTTAATGAATGGAAATGATGAGCATGGTGTTGCTGAAGAGTGATACAATAACGCCCCCTGATGGACACAGAGTGTAGATGCAGCCACTCCACAGCTGGATCCCTCCACACCTCCGTCTCCCTTTCTTTCTCGTTCCTCCTTTTCTCTGAGCGTTTAATCAGTCGTTCAGTTCTAACTTTCTTTCTTGTCTTTAGAGATGTTTCATTTATTCGACGAGGCTCCTGGTAACTCATTAAAACAAGTGTATAAATGGTGATTTTTAATGTTTCACTTGACGCCACATTGAAGTCTGTAGGCCGTGTGGAAGGGGAGTCATTTTCTCAAAAGCATCATTGTTGTGTTTATGATCTTATTATGCAGACAAAAGCAGATATTTGTAAGTTTATCTGTATTTCATCATCGCTTGAGTCTCCAAACCCCAAACGTTCAGTAGGTGAACAAGAAGTGGAACTAGAAAAGTTACCAAAAAGGGAAAACTCCAGTTTTAAGGGGTGAAAATTCAAAATTCAAAAGTGATCTTAGAGTCCAGAGGATTTAAAGAGAGTAAATATCTCCCCCTTCTTACCCGTCGTCTGCTCTGGTTCTTTGTGTCCAGGTCGGTGTACGATGGCCGGGAACATGGCCTCTTCATGGAGAAGCTGGACGTGCGGATCAGGAACCACGACCGCGAGATCGAGAAGATGTGTAACCACCACTTCCAGGGGTTCGTCGACTCCATCACAGAGCTGCTCAAAGTACGAGGGGAGGCGCAGAAACTGAAGGTGAGGATGGACGGGGAGGAGGAGAGAGAGAGAGAGTACTGAGGAACGAAGGTTAGAGCTCAACGTTTAACGACAAACTGATACTCTCCTCTCATGTGTGTGTTGTTTTTCTCTCTCAGAGTCAGGTGACTGAGACCAACACGCGTCTTCAGGATGATGGCAAACAGGTAAGGTGACAGTATTAACCAATCAGGACTTTGTTTCTGGACTTCTTAACTAAAGCTAACTCAGAGATCTCCTGTTTTCAGCTCATGGGCACTATGGAGGAGCTGCAGCAGTGTCGAGTGCAACAGAGGAACATCGCCACCACCATCGACAAACTGACGCACTGCTTACCAGGTAACAAACACTGGATAGGACAACACACACTGGAATACTGTTAGGCTCATGTTTCAGTCCTGAAACTGTGTTGATGGTAGATCTATTTCCAAATTTCCAAAATTCTTTCCTAGGACATGTTTTAACTCCGAGCAGTCATCAGAATAACTGTCTTTTTCTTCATCTCTCTTTTCTTTCCTCAGTCCTGGAGATGTACAGCAGACTACAGGAGCAGATGAGGGCCAAAAGGTCGGTTACTCATTCTGTTTTTTAGGTTACATCTCGCTTTTTTTTCTGCATTCACACACCTTTAGTTTGAGGTCCAGAAATTGTAAACAAAACTAATGTGGTGGAAGTGTGATTGTCGTTGATTATTGGTCATACAGTTGACTCCTCATATGACTCAGTTGCCTCGACGTGTGTGAGCTGTCAACCGCTCTCCTACCAGCAAACTCGTCTCCTGTAGCGGCAGGGAGTGAGGCGGAGGGATCGCTGGGTGCTCTAGCTGGCTAATTATTATCTCGTTTGTGGTCTGATAAACAGTAAATCTATCAAATTCATCAATACTTTATCAGTACTGTATATATTGTTCCTATTTTTTATATTTCCTTCTATTTAAAATGTTCATATTTTGTTTCACTTTTTTTTGTTTTTTGCAGCGTGTTGTATCTAAATTCACCCAAAGTTAGCATTAGATAATGCCTCATTTACATATTTAAACATAACACTTCAGAAAAC
>CAKAOI010029049.1:0-10704 GCA_916701655.1 Sebastiscus albofasciatus | reverse complement strand
TTTTTCAGACATTGTTCAGACTTTTTTTTCCAGCATCACAATATTTCCTTCATTGACATTTGTTGTGAGTTTATTTTGTTCATGAGCCGTTGTAATATTACAAGAATAATGTCATTACTTTACGAGAAAAAAAGTCGTAATATTACAAGAATAATGATGGGAGATAGCAGGTCAGCAGTAGATGTCACATAGAAGTGGTGTACATCATCTGAAAGCCGGAAACCTGAAGATTAATTTGAGATGCAGCTCAAGTTGTTTCTGGTCATAAATAAGAATTAATTAATAATTATTTAAAATTAATTGTAAAAGTGTATAAGGTCTTAGAACATTATGATAGAAGTATATGATGCCTATTCCCATGCTCTGTTATGTCTCTCTCAATTTTTGGGTTGATACCATTTGTTACACAGATTTGCTGCTAAATTTAACCATTTTTTACCACTCGAGAATTGATAAACAATGATAAATAACCCCTCCAAAATACCACATTAAGGCACCAAGACCTTGAACACCATAGAAAAAGCCATGCTGTGATTTGGTTTCAAAAAGTTTTGACATTTGGAGATTTCTGCAAGATTCGCATTTTTCAGCGAGCACTTCTGTTGTGTAAACTGCTCAGAAACCCCACTGCTGTTCATGATGTTGACCCCCCCTAATTGTTCATTACATTTCTCCATTTCTCATGCATGCATTGCCTAATTCTCCTTATATTCCAATTCTTATGTTTTATCCGTCCATACCATCACCCTCTTAGCCCCCTCAATCACAGCTCTGATTGACGTTGTGATTGCCGGGCTTCTGTTGTTAAACGGCGACTATACGGAGAGGCTAATTTACGTAGCCAATCTAGTGTTCATTTGTCAAGCATCACTCATCATTTGTGGAGCCTGCAGGACACGCTGCTGCTGCCAGTCTCTGAGGCCCTGACATATGTTGTTTTGTTGTTTTGATTGCAATTAGAGAGAATGTGTCTGCGTATTAAAGAAGCAGTGGAACGTGACCACTGCAATATGGCCACACCTTAGTGCTACAGAGAGTACAACCGAGGGAAGAGGATGAAATGTATATGTTCTCCATGGCTGTCAAGAAGTTTGTAGAAATTTTAAAGATTCAAGATTGTGATTGCACAAAGAATTAAAAAGCATTGTAATACATTAAGTAGTACAATAACAAGACTAATGGCCCTATTTAAACGATATATAGTGCATGGTCTAAAGTGCATGGCGCAAGTGTGATTAGGGCATGTCCAACCCAACTTTCGCTAGTTAAATGGCAAATATCTGTCCACAAAGGAAAGCGCAAGGGGCAAAGGGGTTATATTTAGTCTCTTATAGGTGTGTTTTGGGCGTAACATGAATTAAACCAATCAGAGTGTCATCTCCCATTCCCTTTAAAAGCCAGGTGTGCCTCGCACAATTGCTATTTAAATGGCAGATTTGGCAAATTGGATTAAGCGAGCGGTTTTCTGCAGTGTATATAAATGTTGTTTTTGAAAGGCTAAACGCCAACAAATATGGATTGAAGCAGAATATTTTGTTAGATAAAAATATGTATCAGTATACAGACACACAAACACACAGAAAGTACACACACTAACCTACAGTATCTTGTATGCATAGACATATATACATAGATGCCGCATTGACTCCTGGATCGTATGTCAACGTGGGCGCCATATCGAACCAGGCAAGACTGGCCTGTAACCCTATAACCCTATACAATTGATCGGGGGAGCTGCCGTTTTTCTGGATAAAAAGCACTATAATGTCTACATTTCTTTCAATGAGTCGTTTTATATTCAAACGTTTATGATATACGAGGAGTAACGTTAAGTTAACGTTACAATTTTTTTTCTTTTCCCAAAGATTTTGGTGAAAAACTGTTAAATAAGTTAACGTCACTGCTTCCGGTTCATGGATCACCGGCGTGTCCTTCGATATGGTGGGATTCAATCAATTATTAGGTAATTATTAAAATCTAGTACTATCATATCACATTTCCTTTAAGCATTTTTCACATTATCAACTGTTCAAGTTAACGTTACATCTTTACAAAACGTTCACTTCTGTTACATCAGACAAGAGTTAGCTAACCTTCGTTATTGTTAGCTAATCGATATAAGTCAATTTTAGCTTATTGATGTTCATATATAATATGTTTAAAACATGAAATACTTATTAAAAACGATATGTGTCTAATATTGCAAACGATAACACTGATGGCATGTCTTGGTTAACAATTACACTATTAGATTATTTAGTTTTTTATAATTGCTGTATTATCACCATTATTTCAATAAATTCAGATCATAACTAATATTATTATACTAATATTTATTGTTACCATAATTTATTTATGTACTACGATTTAATTCTGATTGCTCTTATTAGTAATAGTAACTGCTGTAGCAGTGTTAGAGGTAGCCTGTAGATTGAAAGCATGATGGCTAAAACGGAGGAAAACATTTCATTGTATATTATATTATATTTATAATATTATAGTATACAGGGACCTCTCTACAATTATTAACCTTAAACAAGGAAAATAAGCCAAAGCCATACTTGACAAACGTGAGTTTTAACAATTCCTTTTGATAAATGAATTATTTTCTATCATGCAAGTAATTCAGTTCATGTAAGCCAACAGTGCGCCCTCGTCTCCTGAGCGTCTAGCAGCGATTATAGCTAATTAACTGGAGACAAACTTTATTTTTCTACTCCTCATAGATCATAAACCCTTTAATATAATAACGACTCATTGAAATCGGTTGAGAAATGTAGACGTTATAGTGCTTTTTATACAGAAAAACGGCAGCTCCCCCTTTCACTTGTATAGGGTTACAGGCCAGTCTTGCCAAGACCAATATGGCGCAACATGTTGACGTATCGCTGCAACGAGCTGAAGCGTCCAATGCGGCGTCTGTGTATATGTGTCTATCTTTGTATGTTTTTTCCAGCAGTTGGTGTGTTTTTTTTTTTATCCTGTACTCCTCCTGTCAGTCTCTGAGGCTCACCTGAACAGCTGCCACCACCAACACTGAGAATGAGTCCATCAGGGACACACAGACACACTACTCGCCTTATTAGCTGCTCCAGATTGGCCATCCTGAGGCCCAGATGCCTGTGACCTCCCCGCGCCCCCTAAATGCAGAGTTATTGTGATTAAAGCATGATTGGCAGCGCTGGTTATTAATTCTAATCTTGGGCACATATGCGGGGTGGTGGGCAGAGGGCAGGCAGCGGTGTGTGCCAGGCGGACGCCACACGGAGGCTAATTCACTCTGACACGCTATCAGAGCACGGTCACACACTCCACATAGACGTCACACAGACACCGCCTATAGGCTACACACACACTTTTCCTCTAATGCACAGGAGAGGGGAGGCGAGAAGGTTATCCTTTAACAAGACACACAGATTTCAAAGCACTCCAACACAAAAGTGGCATTTCCTGAAAACCATTAAGGCGCTCCGCACCTTCAAGTACATCATTTGAAAGTAGAAGCAGTGTGTGTTAAGCAAATCATTTCCATCTCAAGACGCGTATAAAGGTCTTACATTTACCACTACTTAGAGGCAGAAACTCAAATGATGGGTTATTTTGAAAATATATATTCTTCCCTCAAGGTAAAAGCCTTGAAGCAAATGATGTCTCATCCGTCTTAATAAGTCTCTTCTCGGGGTTAAGATGTCTCCTCCGCGGCTGCAGTATTACAGAAGAGTCTGATCACTCATCAGAGTGATTTCGCATTATAGAGCTTAATGAAAATAACAGCCAATAGAAAGTGCTTTAAAAGTATACAGGTTCAATCGCTCTGCATCACTTACCATACTTGATGAAAAAGTCTAAAAAAGTGAACTGTAAACAAGATTAAGTTAAACTTTCTGACCTTGCTGGACACCGAAAGGCCAGAAAGCACACATTTATAATAAAGGCTGCGGTTTTCAGCTTTACTGATCTATATCAAATGTCAAAATTCAAATGGCTTTTATACTGAAATCTATGCAGGCTGCTGGGTGAAGGAAAGCAGGAGGTACTCCTCTTTCTCCTGCAGAGGGCATTGCGATATCATGTAAGTGAAAGAGCTTGCATACCTTTCCTGGGGATGACATGGCTTTTTTATATCTATACGATACCTTTACTTTTTGTTACAATTTCACCAATACTGATATTGATCATCTCTTAACCCCCTGAGACCCACAATAGACCAGTTTTTGTCTTTTTTAGGGGGGTACTGGGGGTCTTTAGGGGGAGATAGCAGGTCAGCAGTAGATGTCACATAGAAGTGGTGTAAATCATCTGAAAGCTGGGAACCTGAATATTAATTTGAGATGCAGCTCAGCACTGTGTCAAGTTGTTCTAGTCATAAATCAGAATTAAACATTAATTTATTAATTATTTAAAATGAATTGTAAGAGTTTAGAACAATATGATAGAAGTACATGATGCCCATCCCCATGCTCTTTTATGTCTCATAAGATGCTGCAACAATGTTTGGGTTGATACCATTTGTTACACAGATTTGCTGCTAAATTCATCCATTTTTTTTCATTGGAGAATTGATAAAAATTATAAATAATCCCTCCAAAATACCACATTAAGACACCAAGACCTTGAGGAACACCATAGAAAAATCCATGCTGTGATTTAGTATCAAAAACTTTTTTTCAGCGATTGGACGACGAGCACTTGGGTTGTGCAAACTGCTCAGAAACCCCACTTATTGTCAATCTACCTAGGAAAGCCATCCATCCTCTGAATGCTCTAGGTCTCTAGTTTGTGGCTGTAAAGTTTCATGAGGCTGTGATTATCCTAGAGGTCACCACAGGTCATTTTACACGGAGAGGTCAAATTTATACAATTGGGCTCTTTGGATCCACAAGAGTCTCAGCTTTACAGTGATACCCAATTTATGTAATTACAAGACTGTTTAGGTGAAAAGACCACATTCATACTGCCCATAGAACCCATTTTCATTCACATATCTTGAGGTCAGAGGTCAAGGGCCCAGCGTTATTTAGCCTTCTTCCTGACTTGGTAGTATGACATTCCTTAGGTTTTGTAGTTTCATATGATAGCCTCACTTTATGCAGCTCTATAGCCCTAAAACTGAACCTACTAGAGCCTCTGAAAGACAATAAAGTCAGTCAGGATTGCAGTCTCAGAGATAGATATAGATATAAACGTCTCATTCTGGGGTAACGAAAACACAACTCTTATTTTCAGGTGATTATACACTAAAGAAAACATACTTAATATTTCCTCCCTCCTTCATCATAACTCCACAACTATTTATTTAAAAACCAAGTAGCCCATCTCATACTATACTACCTCTTCAGAGTGACTCCCACTTATTGACTTGTTGTGACTTGAAGCTCCTTGAATTTTCAGGAACACAACGTTCTGCATGCAACACCCTCGTTCATCTGAACATCGAGTACAGTAGTGCAGGTAGAAACTAAGAGAGTGACAGAAGTCGGTGAAGTGAGAGAGAGCACAGCCTCTATAGGAGAGGCTGCTGATTAGAATTAATAGCCGGCGGTGCATTATGGTGCATTATGGTGGCTGGTCATAAACAAGTACGGAGTCGAGGACTGAGGTGAGAGCGCTTTAACAGGCTCCCACCATCTGCACGTCAACGTTTAATGACAGCAGAAACAGGCCTGGGTGACAGCAGCCCTTCTCTGCATTATTAAAGAAACACACACACACACTAAAAACATTTACAAAAGTTATCTCTCAATAATGATTCCCAGGGGCTTTAATTACAATAACGGGGCATTTTATTCTTAACATTTCTTATCTTTTGCACGCTCTTCTATCATTGCTCCTCATCTTTTCTCCTCTCCTTCCTTTATTTTCCTTCTCGCATCTCCCTATTTTCTTTCTTTAATTATTTTGCTTCGCTAAAATAAACTCCCCCACATCCTCTCTCTCCCCGGCACATCTGGAGGTGTCATTTGAAACACCCATCCCTTCAGGACCTGACACACACACACACATACATACATAGCATCAGCATGGACACGCATTACCTCTGGTGTCATTACTATAATGTTATTTTTATGCGAATTCAACATGAAAATAGGCGGGGGAGGACAGGAAAGACAGAAAGGAACACCAGGAAGAAAAAAGCTCAAAGCCAAAGGGACACACAATGCCCAAGGAGCAGAGAGCAATCTTTCATTTATTCAATTAGCTAACGAGGCGAGGGAGCCAGACGCCGACGGAGGATTGATGGTGGGGAAAAACTTCTCTCAGCAGGCGACGCTTACTCAGGACTTTTACTCCTGTCTCTCTTTGCTTCTCTCTGTCTTCCTCTGTATTCAGGAGGGAAGTTCACCAAGGGGAAAGAAAGGCAGCTGATGGGAGGAGAGCTTGAGGGTGACCTTGACCAGCTGTTTTCTGCCTCGGAGGGAAAAATAGAACAAATAATGAATATACTCTAGAGTAACCATATCATTCAGTACGGTATATATTCATTCATATGAGGTTATCACTTCATGGTCTGATAAAACTAACCATATTAGTGTCCCCCATAGACTGTATATAAGAAGTGGACATAGTCACCGTGATGTTTCACAAACTCATTCTGGTGCTGCTGAGTTTTGAAGTCGGGGAGACCAGCTTTGGATGACATAATACAGTGTTTACCATCGGATTTTGAGAGACTGTGGTGTGCGTGCTCCCTCGGAAGAAAATTTTTAACGTATTAAAGTTAAATGCATCAATCTGGAGCTCTTTGAGAGCAAAATTACAAGGCTAGATCTATGAAGAACTTGGTGCTCTAGGAAACAATTTAATCATAAAGGTTGTACGGTTATGAATGCTGATGGCAAGTGACACATCACAAGCATGGTAAACGAGACAGGGTGCCGGCGTCGAGTGAGGACAGTCCGCCTCGGTTGACAGTCGCGCCGCAGGGAGAGAGGGAGCACGACGCAGTGAGCACTCCATGGCCCCGGGCAGCGGCGAGGTCCGGGTGAGAGGTGCTGTTAAACTCCATGGTCGGGCCTTTCCAAGCAGACCTCGGTCGCGGCATATCGAACGTTGCGCCAGGCGAGGGCAAGCCCACCAGTTGAGGAGTGTAAAAATATTTTGGGTTCATTATGAAACTGTAGCACGCTACAGCCTCAATTTTGGGGTTTTTTTTGCATCCAGAAGTGACACGTGAGGGTGGAACTAAGTACAACCGAATGCAGAATTTTTAGGTGATGAAAATGTTACAATTAACTTTTATGAGCTGAAAACACACTGAAAGAGTTAAAGCTATAAGACAAAAACACGGACAACTCCCAGACCGGACAACGCTGTGATAGCGACCTGTCAATCTCAAGGTAACCACGCCTGTGTGATGCCTAAAGCATCCCTGCTTTATGGTCTATTTGACTCTAAACGGGACCATAATTTTCTAAATGAACATCATGCTGTATTGAAGAAGACTTGAAACTAGTGATTGAGACCATAAACTCATGTTTACAATGTTTACTGAGGTAATAAATCAAGTGAGAAGTAGGCTCATTTTCTCATAGACTTCTATACAATCAGACTTCTTTGTGCAACCAGAGGAGTCGCCCCCTGCTGGCTGTTAGAAAGAATGCAGGTTTAAGGCACTTCAGCATTGGCTGACCGCATCTAAGGTGAATAAGCCTGTTTCCCAAAATGTCAAACTCTCCCACTCTAACATAAGCATTGGAGGTGGGTGAGAATGGTGTTTCTTTCATGTTGTAGTTTTCACAATCGAGTGAAAACACTAAGTGGACGCTGATGAAGCAGCCGACTGACTGTCTGAAGGCGGACTGGACGCCTTCCTGGCTGACGAATGTCAAAAGCAGCTTTTTTTAGCCACAATCCAGTGCTTTGGGGGGGTGAAGTGTTGACCCCTGGCCTGAGGTCTTGCCTTGACATTCAGCTTGACATTTCAGAAGGACTCCGCTTTCACCGCTAGTAAAGGTCAGCATTGCTGTCCTGTCAGCAGGAGGTCGTGAACTCCGACCCCGAGGGGACACCAGGATGGAGATTGGAAAAAAAAACTGTGCACTTCCGAACTGTTGATTAGGAGTATAACGAATAGTTCTTCCAGACATCTGTGTTGATCGAGGCATACAGCCACACACACACACACACCAGTGGTCCCAGTGACCTTGAGGGGTGCTAGATTTGGGTCAGGATCAGAAAGTCTCTCACAGCCCATCTGTGCTACTCTGGAAACAGGTCCAAGCAAATCCACTGGGGGAGAGGAGGACACCTTTACTGGTGTGACTGAGTGGACCAATAGGAAAATCCTGTGACAACCACAATACATCAGAGGACAGAGTTTGTTAGAGTCAAAGAGAAAGACTGATGAGTGGGCAACAAAGAATTATGAAACAGAAAAAGTGAGGAGAAATAGAAAAGATAGAGTACATTTGCAATGAATAAAATGTGATGCAGTTCAGTTTAGTGCATTTGCTGGACATCCAAGCGTGTGTGTGTGTGTGTGTGTGTGTGTCAGCAGACCGATGCTGGAAGGCTTCATACTCCCATGACAGCACTTGTGACTTGTAATGGATTCTCCAGCCAGCATTAAATCAACTTAGCCCTACTTGGGCTGGAGTTATGAACACACGCACTTAACTCTACACTTAGAGACGAAAACACAAGCTTCGGGTTGCCATTAGCCTCGCCGCAGTAGTTGGTGTTACTGGTGTTACAAAGTGTTTGGGCCCACACCGATTACATTGCTTGCCCACCGCCCCCACCGTCGCTTTGCGTTTTTTTTTATAGAAATAAAACCCATTTAGTTCATTTTGGCGTATCGGCGATGTGTTATCAATACATAGTCGGACGACGGACGCTTACAAACTGAAAGTTTTAAGTATATAGTGCATTCCTAGACTCGACCAGTTGGCTCTAAAGTTGAACAAACTAAGGACGACTTGCAACTGGTTGCCTTATTTCATATTTCAGTGACCTGACAGTCCTGCAGGAAATCAACCTCCATGTAATTTCACCTTTGCATCTCAGAGACAACAGTTATCACACTCTATACTCTCTTTTCCTCCTCCCTTTCTCACCTTTATAGCAGCTCTCCCCTCTCTTTATCATCCTCACTTCCACCCCTCTCCCTCTCTCTTTCTCCTTCGTATCCTCCCCTCTGTCTCCCCATTACTTCTCTTTTCCTCTACCTACCTTGCTGTGTTCTTTTCCCTTCTCTCCCTTTCCTCTTGTTCTCTCCCTCCCACCATCTCCTCTCTCTCTCTCCTCCTCTCCTCCTCTGTGATCCTGCTGTGTTTCTTCTTTATTTACCACAGGAGCCGCTGAGTTTTCCAGCAGGCCCTGACACTTTAGGCTCTGATGGATAGGCCTGCCAGTGGACGAGTGTGATAAACGGTAAGGTGATGGATAGATCTGCCGGGGCGGTAGAGACATCACAAAGCAGTTTTGCAGTTTCGCTGCTCCTCGCCAGGCAGCGGGAGGGCCTGAGGGTGGCCATTTTGTGCCAAGCCACGGGCCCCTAATGGAGGAGCCGGGGCCTAATGAGGCCAGATGATTAGACAGCAGAAAGACGGGGGGAGGAAGGGGATGGAGGGGGGCCAGTAATCTGACTCTCGTAGAAGTAAAGTGACTTTACTGCAGCAGTACGACTGGTGGTAAAACGTACGCCATTGAAATCACACTTAAAGTTTAACTGTGAGGTGGTTGAGTAAAACGTTAATACTGTACACACTATGAGACAGGCAACCCGGGCTCACAGGAAGGCGTATAAATAGCACAACATTACAAGGACATTCTGCACGCCATGAGGACACATTTTTGGCATTTCATGTGTCATTTTTACGCCACAAAACAAAACTACAGAAACATCCGCAGCTGGGTTTAGGCAACAAAAACACGTAGTTAGGTTTAGGAAAAACATCATGGTTCGGCTTAAAATAAAATAAGTACGTAAACTAAGTGAAATATGTACAGAAACAACGTAATAAAGTACGAAAAACATGTCACTAACGTGAACAAAACCAGTCTCGAAAACTGGTCTCCTGGTTAAAAGTCCTGTGTTTGTTGGACCTATCCACCTCAACCTCCCACCCGCCATAAGTGGTCTTTTTTGCTTTTTATTTTACGTCACTAACTCTGAGCGTTACATTGCAGTCAGTACAGACAAAATGTGACAAAATGACACACCAAACGCAAGAAAGGCGTTCTTATTGCAGGCTAAACACCTTGCGCATTATCGCGTCTGAGACCGAACAGGACAATACGAACCTCACACTACTACCTGCATTGGCACAAATACATCACATAAATCACTAATGCATAATAGTGGAATACAAATGGGATTCTTAGAAGGCTGATTTTGGTTGGTTTTCATCACTTTTCTTTCTTTTCTTTTTGAGCTGTGAGGGGGCAGAAGCATCGCAATACACCAGCCCTGCATCACAATACTGGAATTTCTAACCTCGATACAATACCTTGAAAAATATCGATATTTGATACCATTATCGATACCACAAGGAAAAATTGAGGGCATAAAATTTTAGATTTTAATAAAAGATGAATAGCGGTGCGTGTGCTGTCGGAGAGAAGAGAGAGCAGAAACAGTTTCAGATATTCAGAATCAATATGTATCGATACTTCAAGATTTTTACACTCTCGAACATTAATTAGTAAAAGAAGAAATGAAACCAGGTTTCCCAGCATCATCAATAATTCTGTTTTCAGCAC